>QNQO01001946.1:0-180667 GCA_003290165.1 Berberis thunbergii
ATTCGTCGTTCCCCCACAGACTGCACCAAACTATGCGTCCAAATCTCGTCCTCCTGAGAGTTTGACCTGCAAACAGATGTTAGACTACCAAAGACCAAACTTTTTGGTGGCCAAAAAGTCAGCGACTTTGTTTGAAGAATGAAATAAATCTGGACAAAACTCAATTAAAGTTGCATACCTTTGTCGAATGTTCCATTTACCTTTATAATGGTCGTGGTTAATTCTTTGCATGGCTTAAGCATATGAGGTGATACGAAATGAGATATTTCTCATAACAGTCTTCTCCGTTATGGAGACGCGTGCGTGGAGGCGTTACTCCTTCCACGAATCTTTTTGTGCGACATTCCTCTTCTTTATGAGAGAACTCGTATCAGACATGTATTTGGGATTTGATTATGTCTTCCTATAATGAGCCTTGTTTGGGCCTTTATGGTTGGTTTTAATCTTCTTGGGTTTTACGAGCTAGCCAAGTAGATATGGCGTCAGATCCTCATGATAGATGCTCTCTGCCACGTGTATGGCCTCGATATCGGAATTTTTGTTGTATCATCAATATTCTTATGACTTTGGATAGACTAATGTTAGGGTGGTTCATTTGCGTGCGCCTTTAAACTTTCATTTCATCACAAACACACTTATCATACTAATAAGGAGGTCAAAAATTGCTTTTAGCATGTAAAATGCTATTAGTTTGGTGTAATTGACATGAAGATGAAACATAATACAAGTTATATAAGATAATTACTATTTTATGTGATTATTATAGTTATTTCCTCGTATTTCTAAAGACTCGAGTGCTTGTGCTTTCATCATTATAGAAGAAGAATAAGGGTCGGTTGCACAAAAAATAAACATGAAAATTGAAATTGTTTTCATGAATCCGATTTTGATGCCTCTCCCTCATATTTGGATTCCCATGATGATTCATTTGCGTGCGCTTTTAAACGATCATTTCATCACAAAAACACTTATCGTATTAATAAGGAGGTCTAAAATTGATTTTAGCATTTAAAAATGCTATTAGTATGGTGTAATGGTGAGGAAGATGAAACATATTACAAGTCATATAAGATAATTACTATTTTATGCGATAATAGATGATTATTATTATAGTTATTTCCTCGTATTTCTAAAGACTTGAGCGTTTGTGCTTTTGTCATTATAGAAGAAGAATAAGGGTCTCTATGGTTGCATGAAAAATAAACATGAAAATTGAAATCATTTTTGTGAATTCGATTCTGATGTCTTTCCCTCGGACTTGAATTCCATGAGTAGTGGGAAAACAATGTTATCAGTGATCAATTTCCTGTTAGTAAATAGACGACCAAACAAAGGAAATATGTATAATAAGGGTTTTCCAATAAAATGGCTAACCAAAGAGACCCACAGACTAATTCCTAATCTCTACATTATAATGACAATTGACCCAATTAACAGTAAATTGTCTTCAACCTGATTTAATGTTATTTACAAAAAAGTCAAAAGTGGATAAAAAGTGCAAATGTGTGTTTATGTAATTCAAATAAAAACACTATTAAGCATTTTACTATTTTAACTTCCTATATTTAAGCTATTTACAATAGATATCAAACCCTTTAAATATTCATTAAGTGTCCTTAAGTTCCTAATATAATTTATTTAAAGTTCTTTAATTATTTATAAATATATAAATGTCCTTACATCGATATTTGTATTTTCCATTTGGCCCTCCACATTACATATTTTTACAATCAAACTCAATCTCTCAAACATTGACTAATTATACCTATGCCCGAATATAATTTATTTGAAGCCCCTATTTATTTATAAACTATACATAGGCCTTATAATTATTTTTTAAAAAATTAAATAATAATTTTTTTAATATTGAATTATGTAATAAAAAATATTAAATATCTGCACACGTAGAGCTCGTCAACACCGTAATCAAATTAACAATAATTATTTTTCCTTTTCTATCCGGTTCATTCAATGGCATGAATATCTGCACAAGTAGAGCTCGCCAACACTGTAATCAAAGAGCACTACTTAGCGCACCGGGGGTTAGCTTGGTGCTACTCTCACTGTCCATTTTGCCTCGAAATATGTGCACAGTCTAAACACCAGCCTAACCCCGGGTGCACTAAAGAATTTTCGGTAATCAAATTAACAATAATTCTTTTCCTTTTCTGTCCGGTCATTCAATGGCATGAATAATAATACACCGACACACTGAGAAAATGACTTGAAGCTAAAAATAAATAACTGACAAAAAATTATCAAGTACTCTGATTTTATCTATGCACTTGTTTTTAGTGGTTACTATGCATTTGTAATTTAGCTAAAGAAGAAAATGATACAACTACATGTGTCATTCATATCCTAGAAAAAAAACACATGTAGTTAAAACACAATCACTGACAATCTAGAAAGACTAAAAGTGTAAAAGAGTTCAATCCTGATAAAAAAAATTGTTGATAATTTTGACTGCTTAGAATTCTTGTATAAACTGGGGAGAGAGCTAGTTAGGAAGAGAAAAAAAAATTCCCTTTCCCCTTGAAACATAGCACTTAAAAGGGGTAGATTAGAAGACGGTTTAGCATATTGTCAAGAGTATTTTAATTTTGACGAGGAATTGTTGAGAAGAAAAGAGGATTCTATTCAACGAGGCTTTGAATGCTCAAACATTGTCTTGAGGATATTGAGTCAATGAGAGAGTCATCGGTGAGTGAAAAATCAAATAGAACTTTTTTTTTTAAGTGGAACTATTTCAAAGTTTTCCCACTTTAAGCAATAAAACATTTCACCGACAAAAATGTTTTTATGTCCTTAAAAAAATAAAAATAAAAAACTCAATTTTGGAAAAAAAAAATTCCATAAACATCTAATAAACACACTTGGTTGATTGTTGGAGAAATCATTTTCATGGTAATAAGATGATTTTATGGTGAAAATGACTTGAGAGTACACCAATATACACCTAATGGATAACGATTCTTAAAACTTATGGGGACACGGATATTTAAAATTGATGTTGTGGTTGTATATGATTGTTGTTGCTAGAGCATTTCGAATGGTAAAGTTTTTCAAGATGGCATAAGAATGGAGTTTACATCTCTCCAATAGTAGGAAAATCAATTAAATTTAACTTCAATCCATAAAATGGTGTTTATTATTATTATTATTATTATTATTGTTTTATGACTTTGGATACGCTAATGTAATGGTGATCATTGGCGTGCCCCTTTAAACTATCATTTCATCACAAACGCACTTATCATGCTAATATAAGGTCTTAAAATTGCTTTTAGCTTTTAAAATGTTATTTAGTTGGTGCAGTTGTGATTAGAATGAAAGATAATACAAGTCATATAAGATTAAACAATATATATATATATATATTATATGCAACGATAGATTATTATTATTGATAGATCAAAACGGTCTCCCTCTACTGCATCGTACATGTTATGATGATTTCGAATGATAGTTGTGACAAGATTATGGCCAAGTTGTTTTTTTCATTCATTCATCAGAGATATAAATACCTCAGTCACAATACAATGGGAAATCAAATTACAATAGGAAACCTAACAATCAAGGAAACAAAATCACCAGCCATAGAAAAGTCTGCCAACCCCATACAACTTCTAATCCCATAAAACTCTAATAGAATATATTTTTCCTAACAATAGGATATATTTTTCTAACAATAGAATATATTTTTCGAAGATGATATATTTTCCTAACAATAGGATATATTTTCCTAATACCCCCCTCAAGTTGGAGCATGAGGGTTAAAAATGCCCAACTTGCCAAGGAGATAAATTGAACTGCGATTTGTCCAAAGCCTTTGTGAAAATGTCGGCCAACTGATCAGTCGCCGCATATAAGAAAGAGAAATAAGACCATCCTGAATAACATCACGAACGAAGTGACAATCAACCTCAATATGCTTCGTACGTTCATTGAAATACAGGATTCTGCGCAATGTATATTGCAGACTGACTATCACAAAGAGGGGAACATCATTGGGATGAAGTACCCCCAAACTCAATAATAAACCTTTCAACCATTTCAACTCACACGTTATTGCTGCCATAGAACGATATTTCGCCTCAGCCAAATAACGAGAAACCGTATGTTGCTTCTTAGTTTTCCAAGCAATCGGAGAATGACCTAAAAATACCAACCACCCGTCAGGGACCTCCGAGTAATAGGACAAACAGCCCAATCACAATCACACCAACCTTGCAAAGACAATTGACTATCCGAGCGCAGTAGATTACCGTAGCCCGGAGTACCTTTCAAATAGCGGATAACACGTAATGCAGCATCCCAATGCTCCTGTCTCGGTTGCTGCATAAACTGAGATAGCACATGAACCGAGTATGTCAATCTGGACAGTGACCGCCAAATAGACCAAAGCCCACCAAACGCCTATAAGACTCAGGATCCGAGAGAAGAGAACCCGTGGCACGCGCCAATTGATGGATTTGTTCGATTGGAGACATAGCAGGCTTCGAACACAAGAGACCCCACTCTAAAATAAAATCAAGTGCATATTTACGTTTGACAAAGAAACAACCCCTGCAGAGCTGCGGTAACCTCAATACCAATTAAGTATTTAAGACCCCTAGGTCCTTTCATATGAAAACAGGAGCCAAGATATTCTTTAAAAAGAGTCAAAACAGCAATAATCATTCCCAGATAGTATCAAATCATCAACATACACGAGCACATTAATTTGAACAGACCCCTTTGTATAAGTAAAAAGAATAATCAGAATAGACTGTAAAAATCATACACTTTTAAAGCTAACATGAGCTTAGCAAACCAACATCTAGGAGCCTGTTTTAATTCATATAGAGATTTACGCAACCCACATACCAAACCAGGTTCATCAGATGTAAACCCAGGGAGGGGGAGTTTCATATAGACTCCCTCATCTATGATCTCCGTGCAGGAAAGCATTGTGGACATCCATCTAATGCAACTCCCAATTTTTAGAAGCCGCAATCGCAAGGAATGCACGAACAATCGTCATCTTAGCCACCAGAGCAAATGTCTCGTCATAATCAATCCCTTCGGTTTGATGATTACCAAAAACAACTAAACGAGTCTTCAATATCTCAATACTAGTATCAGATTTGTATTTATTTTATTACAACCATTGACTACCAATAGCCTTCTTCCCTGAAAGGTAACTGTTCCATAGTCCATGTCTCATTGTCTTTCAAGGCTCGCATCTTCTCTTGCATAGCGGGCTCGCCACCTTGCATCTTTTACAGCCTCCTTAAAAGATTGTGGCTCTCTTCCTGTTGTAATAGCTGTAATAAAATTTCGATATTTCACAGAAATCTATCATAACTAACATAATGTGCTATAGGATAAGGCGTACCTGAGGGAGATGAAGATGTAGAAGCAGGTGAAGCGGAGGATGAACTATTTTTCTTTACTGTAGTGTGTGTAACAAAGTCACGTAGCTTAACTAATGAATACGTTTCCCGAAAGCCACGACCTAAAGGCTCGCTTGTCGGAGCATCTCCCGACACTGCCTCCCCTGAATCATGCGTATGAGAAGGCGTAGGCAAAATCTGTTGCTTGCGGTACAGTGAGCACGGGCTGCAACGGCGTGGTGGTTGGGCGGTGTTGTGGCTTGCGGCTGCTGGTCTGGAGCAGACCTGGGCGTGGGAGGTCGTACCTGCTGCACCTCCTCATCATTCTCCAAAATATCAGTAAAATCCACAGCCCCCCTTCATGCAGATCGCCATAAATGTCATTGCGCGGATCAATATTAGTAGCCTCAACATCAAGATATGGGAACACATTCTCATAAAACTTTACATCCTTTGACACAAAAAAATTTAGTTTGTCCAAATCAAACAAATACCAACCCCTCTTGCCAAACGGGTATCCACAAAGACACATTTACGACTCCTACTGGAAACTTATCACCCTTCGCCTTCTGATTATGAGCAAAGCACAGTGAATCGAAAACACGCAATTCACTAAAGGAAGGCGGCTACCAAACAAGAACTTCATATGAAGTTTTATTGCCCAAGATACTAGAAGGTGTCCAATTGATTATATGAGCAGCGGCAAGAGCACGTTCCCCCCAAAAATAAATCAGTAGACCACCCTGAAACCGAAGTGAACGAGCAACATTCAAAATGTGTTTATGTTTCCTTTCTGCCTGGCCATTTTGTTGAGGAGTCCCCACACAAGAAGTTTGAAACAGAATTTCATTGACCAAAAAATAATCCTTTAGGCAATTAAATTCAGTACCATTATCACTACGAACAATCTTCAATTTCTGAGAAAATTGTCTATCAATCATAGCTATAAAAGGACATAAACATTTTAAAAACCTCCGTTTTAATCAATTAACAGATAAATCCACACAACGCGGGAGAAATCATCTACTAGTGTCAAAAAATAGTGAGCCCCACAAGACGAGGGTGTATCATATGGCCCCCATAAATCACAATGTACTAACTCAAAAATACGAGTGGATTTAGTGTCACTTAACGGAAAACTATCCCTGGAATGTTTAGCACGATGACAAACTTCACATGCTTTATTCAAGTTACCACTAGAATTGCTGAAAGAAGGAAGCAACTTCACCACTTCTTCCTCGGAAGGATGACCCAATCTGCTATGCCATAGCTCCAAATAAGTCGAAGTAGCAACTGAAACTGCTTTCACCTTTGTCTCCTCCCGTAAGTAGTATAGTCCATCCCTTCTGTCACCCGTTCCAATCACCTCCCTCGTGTGTCGGTCCTGGATAGCACACAAGTCAGAGTTAGTGATGAATTCACAATTTATATCATCACTCAATTGTGAAGCCGAAATTAAATTACAGTTTAATTTTGGAACATAAAAGAACATGTGTAAGAATAATTTTGTCAGTAAGTTTGACAAGTTCTTCCTTTAAGGCAACAACGTTCTGACCATCAGGTAGACCAACAGAACAGGGCGTCACATTTCTTAAATCCGACAAATACGTCAAATCTCCCGTAACATGATTGGAGCATCCAGTGTCCAATAATCCACTTACCATTCAACCGGTTAGGGGGAGGGCGAGGAGTGCCGAAAACGGTCATGAGAGCCTGCCACTGTTCGGCAGAAAAACCTGGTAGAGGCGCAGCCAACGCAGAACCGGGCTGTGCGATCAGGGCCTGGTCAGATGTGGCCTTGTTGGTCTTGATGTTTCCGTGTCCACGTCCAGCAGCAGGTGGTGCAGCAGTGGCTTGTCTGTCACGTCACAGCACCCCCTTCGTTGCACCTTTAGACCCATACTTCTCAATGAACCAATCTGGAGTGTCGTGCAGCTCAAAGCAGGTGGTGTCGTTATGACCCGTCTTGTGGCAGTGTGAGCAGACCAGGGCAGGCTTCTCGGCTCGAGTAAGGCGTGGTTTGGGATGATTGTCCATACGTACCGCAAAGCCAGCAACTTCAGACAAGAGAGTAGAACTCAGGGAGGCATAGTATTTGGAAACCAAACCAAGTAGGAATTGATGTAATCGATCTTCCTCACGCCTTTTCGCATGTTGTTTATCTACACCACAAGTACACATGCCACACTTGCAAGAGATTAAGGGTTCGTGTTTATCTAGTTCATCCCACAACACAGTCAATTTGCTAAAATAAACCACAACGGGCATAGTCTTGGTCTGCTCACAGTGATTTATGTCAGATTTTAGTTGTTGTATTCTTGGACCAGTGACAAGACAAAATCTTTCATGTAAATCATCCCACAATCGTTTTGCCATCATCATAATTTGATAACATAGATTTTACATCCGAGTCAATCGTGTTCATGAGCCAAGAAACAAGCATGCAGTGAATCGTAATCCAATCATCCTTCGTGCAAGTGGAACCTAGGTCTTTAATGGAGCTATCAAGGAAACCAAATTTTCTGCGGGAAGTAAGGGCAACATGAATTGCGTGAGACCAATCATCAAAGTTGTCGAGTTTGAGGCGTACCAGAGTGATAAAATCCCCAGGCCTATCTTGCGGCCCTAGAAATAATGGTGAATTAGCCTCAATCTTTGGAGGCGGTGATGGAGGAGTTTCTTCGCCAGCCATAACAAGCAATCAGGGGAGAAGAAAATTTTAGGTAGGCTCTGATACCATGACAAGATTATGGTCAAGTTGCTTTTTCATTCATTCATCAGAGATATAATACCTCAGTCACAATACAATGGGAAATCAAATTACAATAGGAAACCTAACAATCAAGGAAACAAATCACCAGTCATAGAAAAGTTTTCCCCACCCCATAAAACTCTAATAGAATATATTTTCCTAACAATAGGATATATTTTCAGAAGATGATATATTTTCCTAACAATAGGAATAGGATATATTTTCCTAATAAGTTGCCTCAAGCATCAGTCCAATACTGATTCGACCCAAGCAGTTTCAGGCCCGCACAATGCAGTCCATCAGACGAACCCTAAATCATTACAGCCTACGCTTCTCACAACTATCCTCAATACCCATAAGCCCTGCTAAGGCAAGTATCTCGAGGATCAAGTTCGGACAAGCAAGACAACAATACTTTGCTTTCAATTAGGAAGCAAATTTCAAAGTATATCAGACATGGAGACTTCTATCTATGACCACTTTCCAAACGGGAATTATCTCCCGCGTATCTAGGAGCACAAAGCTAACAGGAAAACTTCACTTCACAGCACGACTCCTAATTAAAGAAGGATTTCCACGAAGATCTTATTCCCTAAACTACGCCTTCGACGGCCTGGTTGAACCAGGACTCCAGCACTAGAAATAAGACATTAGGTTGGTAAGCTAAGGTACGCTACAAATTTCAATATTTACAGCATTACGCCTTCCTCAGATCCCTGTCTGACTTTAGCATTGGAGTGTCATTGGCCACCGCAACGGTGGTTTGTGGCTTACGTGCGTTCCTTATGCATGTCAGCAAGTTTGCAAGTCAAGGTCAAAGCAATGAGCGAAAATCGACTGCATCAATTATTATTATAGTTAATTTCCTCGTATTCCTAAAGACTCGTGCACTTGTGCTTTCATCGTTATAAAAAGAAGAATAAGGGTCTGTTTGGTTTCATGGAAAATAAACATAAAAAATTGAAATCGTTTTCGTGAATCTGATTACGATGTCTCCCCATTGGACTTGAATTCTCATGAGTTGTGGAAAAACAATCTTATGAAGAATCAATTTTCTGTCAGTAAATAGACAACCAAACAATAAAATTTGCATAATAAAAAAATGAAAATGCTAGGAAACCATGTTTTTGTAATCATGGTGGCGTGGCGTGATCTTGAAAGAATGATGAAATCTCCAAAGTGTTTGTGTATATCGATGTTATAAAAAACATCCTCTAACGATGTCACATAATCTTGATTATAAAACATAATTGTAAAACCTGATTCCCTAGCCTCACTCTAAAAAAAATTGATTCCATTTTTCAAAAAAAAATGGCTAACCAATGAGATCCAAAGACTAATTCCTAATCAAATTAACAGTAATTATATTTTCCTTATTTACCAGGTCATTCAATTGCATAAATAATACACCGACACTGAGAAAATGACTTGAAACTAAAACAAATAACTGAAAAAAAACTAACAAATACTCTGATTTTATCTAGACACGTTTTTTTAGTGGTTACCATACAATTGTAATTTAGCTAAAGAAGAAAATGACACAACTACACGTCTGATTCTTATCCTAAAAAAAAAACTCAATAACTCTATCTTCAACCAGGTGTCATCTCTATCCACAAGACACAGTAACCTCACCCTCCAGCATAGCATGGCAGTGTTGTACATTTATTTCATTCAATTCATTCTTGCTTCCTTTTGAATAGACATGCACAATGGATAAAGCTAGCTAGTATTCAAAAGGGAACCACCCAAAACGTAGCACTTAATGGGATGTCTGTAATATACTGCCTCATTGATTACTCTATCTGTAATTTATATATCTATCATCAACACATCACACCTATTTGGTCTTTACTTAGAAGAGATCATGAAGATGCTCACCGCCCTTGTATTGAACAATTGTCCACTCATTTGGAACCTGTCTCTTCCTTGTTCATCTTCTCATCTTCTTCACCTTATCCATAAGTTGGAATGGATAAACTTTTTCTTTCTTTCTTTCTAATTCACTGTTTGTTTTGGTCCCTAATTCCATTTCATGATTAAATGCCTTATCCATGCACTTAAACTTCCCTCCCTAAACTCCTAATACACATAATGATACTTTGTCTCTCAAGCTAGGTTATTATTTTTGCCATTATCCATCTCCTTTTGCCTCCAAATAATTACATATATGCCATAACTTAACAATTAAATGTGAACAGAAAAATAAATAAATAAATAATTTCAAACACAAGAATGGGTGTAGTGTGGAAGATTTTTTTCTTTCATATTTTGGAAGAGAATGTTAGATTTTTTTTATCATCCACTTGAATTGCTTCCACTAGATATCTAGATTTTAATTTTAATACCAAAATGATTGCATTTGTAGGACCATTTCTCAATTGGATGCAAAGATTGTTGAAGATGATCATGTTGACAGTGGGTTTGTCTATGGCTCTGGCAGTGGAGCCTACGTTGGTGCTCAGACTCGCGTTCAGAGTGGTGACGAGGTGCATGACCGGAAGGTAGGGTTTCCAGAAAATGTGGGTATTGTTCAAGATGACGAAATTTTAGTGGATGCAATAGTTCTTGAAGCACCGAATATAAACATATTAACTATTTGGTTCGTAACGCTAACAGCGACACCGAAATGGAAACCGATACCCGACATTTCGGATACAATCAGTTCAGAAGAAGAAGATTTGGATGAATACACCATTAGGTCAATAGTAGTGTCAAGTTTAAGACAGACCAAATTCGAATATCGAAAAGATTTGATGCGACTGACTTCAAAGACATCAAGGTATATCCTCGTAGATCATCTAGAACGAAGAAAAGTAACAGCAAAGTATAGACATTGATTGAGGGGTTTGGTCACTATTTATTTTGGGTTTCCTATGCATGTATGTCCTCTAATTTTTTTTATCGAGTAAAGTCATCATGTACCCTCGACTGATGTAAAAGGCTTTTTCAAGTAATAAAAATCCTAGTATTCTTAAAAAAAATATATATATATCCATTTTGTTTTTTAAGATATCATCCATTGTTGTAATGGCAATTATGTTTGTTTTCTCAAAGACTAGGCCAGAGAAATAACTATTTACAACTTTAACCATAGCGTATTGAACGAGCAAATCAAAACATGAACATAATGACAATTGGCTAACATACAAGCATTATATTCCATCGTTCTTGATAGACTTCTAATTGCATTATGCATACTACTATAAATCAACAGATGCCCTTCGACTTATCACTAAATCTGAACAAAACCCATAAGAGAGAATATAACACTTTTTGTCGTTGACACTCATTAACTATGTTTTGATGATTGTATTAAGAGTGGGATCTAATCAACCTGTTGAACTGTCCTTGAGTAAGAAAAAACGATGGATCCAAACACAAACACAAAAGATAAAAGACAGACAATCTCTGCAAATTTTCACTCTGCATGCACATACGCGGCTTATAGACTAACCTTTGCTAAACATAAGGACAATTTGTCGACTCAAGCAAATATCGTAACCAATGACAATGGATAAGCTTTTCCGTTCAAAAGTATATCTCCACCCCAACTTTTCATACTCTCCACCCCCCAACTTCCATTCAACTTAACTATAGTCGTCAACATTTCCCTTCTATATAACACGCAACACCAGTCCAGCCCCAAAACACAAATCTTTCTCATCTTATCATGGTAGCTTCATCTTTCACTTCAATTCCTAGCTCATCTCCTCATTTTCTTTTTGCAAAACATCCCTACTTCTCGCTCGGTACCTCATCGCGTTAGCTTCCGTTCTTTTCCAATCTCCGCGGCGCAAACCACCACTACAACAAGGCCTATGACTACCGTATTGGCTTCTTCCCTTTACGAGGTCCTTGGGATCCCAATGGAAGCCTCATGTCAAGAAATCAAGACGGCTTATCGGAGACTAGCTAGAGTTTGTCACCCAGACGTCGTGGCAATCAATCAAAAGGACTCATCAGCCGACGAGTTCATGAAGATCCACTCTGCCTACTTGACACTCTCCGATCCAAAAAAGCGCGCTGATTATGACAGAAGTTTGTTTAGAAAGCCAAGCTCACCGTATAGTTCGCCGTTCACTACGTCATCAACGAGTTCTTCTGCGTCTATGTCTTCAGCCATGGCTGGATTTAGTCGACGAACATGGGAGACCGATCAGTGCTGGTAATATCCTCGTGCGAAATTCGGTAATTAACGAAGATTAAGCTCTAATTTACGGAAATTAAGCTCGGAAGAAGACAGGGGACGGAGATGCAGAGGAGAAAACTTGGACTTTTTTTCATCATAGTTGGAAGCTTCTTTGACTGACACGTGGACGAATCAAGATCCCCCGTTGAAGCCTCAAATGGTTAGTCAAATCTGGGCATGAGTTTTGACTAATGTGAGCCAAGGGTGTAATTGGATCTGTTGAGCAACTACAAGTAACTCTTGTTACTGCCACTTGCAAATAGCAATTTATGAAGAATGTATTTTTAAAAGTTTTGGTAAATATGTTTTAGTTTATTTACGATGTGCGTTGCATGTGTTCTTTACGTGTGGATGTTCTTTGCATGGTTTGCATATGTGATTTTAGGGAAATTCTAACTGGCGAGGAAACGAGCGTGGGAAGGGGGTGGGAGATGCGTGAGAGCACACATCTCAAAGGGAATGGAGGGTTCCACCCACTCCCTCGCGTGTTTCCTCGCCAGTTAGACAAGCTCGTGATTTTATAACTTAAAGCTGCTAAAAATGGTCGCCCTTCATAGGATTTGTACACTTTTTTTCTCACTTAAAGTCGATAAAAGATGATCTAACTTGTCTAGTCGGAATTATAAATATTGATGTTTTGTCATTTTTTCAGTTTCATTTATTCATTGTTGGAAATGATTAATGTCATGGAAAATTTTATATGACGATATTCATACTTTTGACCCCCTTTCAATTAGGTTGTTTACCAGGCCGAGGTTATGAAAATTATATCCTATGATTCGATACTTTTACTTTTGACACCCAACAAGTGTCAAGTTCTTATATTAGAAACTAATTACCCTTTGTAATGAGCGAGTATATTTGTTTTTGCGAAAATTCTAGGAGTCGAGGGAGGAAATGAGGGAGGGAGCGAGGGAACCACCCATCCATCTTGAGATGAGTGTCATTGTTCATCTCAAATTTGATGTGCAAATCTTGAGGTGGATGGGTGGTTCTCGCCCCTTTCTCTAGCTCCCTCCCTCGACACCTAGCAAAGCTCTTGTTTTTTATATTTATGCGTGGTTTATTACGTATGTCATATTATAATAAGTTTGATTTAGTCAGCATGTCATATTATAATAATTTTGTGTTTTAAATATGTCATATTCTGCACGATGTCATGCAGAATATGACATAATGGCAAAATCATAAAACTTATAAATATAAAATTTCGCGTGTAAATTCCAATTTTTTAATCCTTTTGTTAATAATTTGGGTCACTACAAGAAAAAGACTGAAATCATATAGGGAAATCCCATTCATTCCATCTTAATACTAGGGTATAATTGGTTTGACAAAAGTCCAAAATAAACCCTAATATAATGTGCAATAAAATCGAACCGAAATAAAATTTAGTTAAATCGAATCGAACTAAGAAAGTTATATTAAACCAAAAGGAAGTGACAAAAACTTTGTATTATTTATCAAAATTTTATTTTAATATATGAGTTAAAAAGTTCAATATTGGTTCGGTTCGATTCAGTTTACTGAGTCTTTTCCATTCTAAAACTGAATACCAAAATGATAACTTCGTTTTCAAAATATTACAAATTGATCAGTTCAGTTTAGTTGGAGAGGTTTAAGTGTGTTCGTTCAATTTATTGTTCAGCCTTTCTTAATACGCATACAAACGTTAGGTTAATAAGATTGAGAACATTTCAAAGAATAACTATATATAAACTAAAACTTAGCTAATTGATTACATCACTTAAGTGTATTTATGCCCCAAATCCTCAATATTCCTCAAAGTCAATCTTGATACGGGATAGAGATAGATGTAGAAACTTGAGCCCCACAAAATTGATTCAAGTTCACCAGACAACATGCAACCAATAAAACGGTGGGAGTTAATGGGAAACTCAACTATCAATAGCAAACTTTGTTGATCTCTACAATAAATAATGTTTTTTTTTTGCAAGATCTCTACAATAATAATGTTCAGAAATTCTAAATGTCGAGGGAAAGAGCGAGGAAACCAGCGAGGTAAACGAGGTGGCGGGGGGTGAACCGTTCACCCCCCCTCGAGATGTTTTCTGCGTACGCATCTCGAGGGGAGTGAACGGTTCACCCCCGGCTACCTCGTTTACCTCGCTGGTTTCCTCGCCCTTTCCTCGACACATAGAATCGCTCAATAATGTTTGATTATTACTTGATTAATGTCTCACTTCACTAGTTATTTTTGATATATTTTGCCTTGTTATACACACAAAACTGAATTATTTGATGCGGTGACAACATAAACCATATTCAAAGTTTTATTTTGGACTTTGAATTTGTCATTTCAATTAGGACAAATTTGTAGAGGAATTTGGATGAAATATTTTTCTTCCAATGAAGCTTTCACCATTTGCAATTAGCAATACTTTTCAACATTTGATGAAAACATTATACAAGTCTTGTCTTTGTTCGCCTGTTCACGTTACAAGAAAATTCTTCAACAAAAAGTTCAAATTATATGCACCAAAATATACAATTGTACTTCTCAAATGAAACAAATGTATGTGCGTAAGTTTTAATAATTTTATTTCCCAATTGTTGATGACAATTTAAATTTGAAGCAAAAATTATGATCCCTGAAAACATTAAAAAGGTGTTTACTTTTCATTTCTAACTTTTGGCTTCCATAGAAATCAAATTTCCAACTTTTCAGTGAAATTAAACAAACACTTTAAAAGTTAAGAGTTAAAAAAGAGTGATACTACGTTGCATTGGTAACTTGCCTGGTGCTATCAAGCACTGTAAAATTGCATCGAGATAGTAGTCACTAGGCAAGTTACCAGACACTTTACCAGTACAGTTAGAAAAAACTAGTTAAAAAAATAACACAAAATAGCAAGTTTTGTTTTGTTTTTTTTTTTTTTCCTAGCTAATAATAACAATTCAGTGGTCCTTCTTAGGGAGCATGGTTTTTTTTTTTTTTTGGAATTTTAACAAATTTGTTTTTTTGTCAAACACGAAGATTTTTATTGAAAATCAGAAAAGAAACAAGACAAAGGAGAACCATACATAAATCAAGAAATGCCAAATTTAAAATCATTAAAAAAATCTAATCTAAATAATTAGCGGTCTTATTTAACATGTACTAAGTCCTTTTTTGGGGAGACAAGTTTGAAGTCCATTCATCATTCACAATTCTAGGCTTCCAGAAACAGTTTAAAATTCTTCCAAATTATAATCTAACTTAATATCTAAATTGGAATTCTACCACCATAATACAACTATAGTCGCCTCCGTACGACTATGACCGAAATAATTTCATATTAGAGAATTCTAAAAGGGCCGCATTACCCTACTTACTTAATTTTACATAGAAATAACAGAATTTTTTTTTTTTTTTTTTTTTATGTCCACCAATTGTAGCTCAGTTGGTCGGACATCCACTCTCTTTGTGAGAGGTCGCGGGTTCGAGACTCACCAGTTAGGATTTTGTGAGTTTTCGCCCGATTATTAGGAGCACATTTGCTCCGCCGTTGATAAGCCTTCGGGTATTGAATGCAGCTGCTTAGATGGACTAGATCGGGAAGCAAAAGCGAGTCTTCATGCAAGGTAGAGGCAATGGATCGGAGCGAAAGCAAGTCTCTATGCGAGATGGAGGCGACAAGGACATTAAGCCTTCGGGCATGGATTAATAAATAAAAGGGTCAACGACCCAAATTTTAAAAAAAAAAAAAAAAAAAAAAAAAAAAAAAAAAAAAAAAAACAGAAATTTTAATTGTTGAGGAAACCAGTGAAGGTGGGAGGGAGGACTATTAAATTAGTGACACATAATTACCTGAATATTCAACGCTGATGTGATCAATATCAGACTTTTCCACAAATTTGTGGAAATTGGAATCTGGCATTCTTCATTTTAGTATCATTATCATGGAATATGTGAGTTTATGGCCAAAGTGTCGCCCATTTCATTAGCAATCGGACTGCACGTGGGTTATGGACTTGACGAAGAGAAGGCCATGGTTCCGTGGAACGTTTGTGTTTCTAATGTACAGTTTCTTGACAAGCATAGGCAACGACTACTTCACATCACCATTGGGTTTTTATTTATTTTTATTACTTACATACTCACACCATCAATAAATATGCATAATCTAACAGAGAAACCCAGACTCAAAACTCAAAAAACGTAAAATAGGGTAACTTTCGATCAATTTAAATTCTCAATTGAAATTGATTTTCAAGCTCATCAAAACATTAAACTTAAAGTACTCTGAGTTATCTAATAAACACAACTTGAATTACTTGAAAATATTTTGAAATAAACAAGTTATGATCATTTTACCAAAGTCGCGCAAATTTGTCTTGCAATAAAAATATGATAGTATTATTGACTTTCGGCCAACTTATGTGCTCGGTTGAGGTCGATACTCAAGTTGATCAAAACACAAAAGTTGTAGTAATCTGAGTTATCTAATAAACACAACTTGAATCACTTGAAAATGTTTTGAAATTAGCAAGTTATAGTTATTTTATTAAAGTCGCGCAAATTTGTCCAAAAAAATTTGCTGAAATTTCCTGTTCACCTGGAACTCTACGAGTTTTTGCAAAAACCTTGCATTGTTCCAGGCGAGATTTTGGCAAATTTTTTTTACTGTTCGCCCATATCAATGCATTGTCTCAAGCGAACAATATTTTTTTGTCATGGAAACTTCAAAAAAAAATTCAATCACAAAAACAAAGTAAAATTTCAGAAATTAATTACTTTATTTTTCTGAAATTTTTTGGGGAGGTTGCGATTTGGGATTCAATTTTGAGGGAAATGGAAGAGATTTGTTTCGATTTTGCAAAAGATTTGAATGTGGGGAGAGATTTAAATATGTGAGAGGGAAAAGATTCGAATGAGGGACGGGGGAATGGAGTTTCAATTTGAATGAGGAGAAAAAAATGTAAATATTTTTTTTTATATAGGTGGTGTGAGAAAGAAAGTAAATAATATGAGAGAATAAAATGATAGTGTTAAATAGTCGTTGTGTTCGGTAAAATACACCCAAACACTAAGAAAAAATATATCATTTTTCAACCAAACAAAACCACACCAATACCTACACCTTATTTTACCAATATTTATGAAAATGTGGTATTTCTTCGATGCCGACATGAACCTTCAATGTAAACTGGTTAGCTTAACATGAAGTACACTTTATTGCGTTTGAATTCAAGATTTCCCACCACTTAGAACAACTTCACCAATTTAATTAGCAAAATCAGCTCCACTAATTTGGAATTATTATTTTTTTAAATCAGAAGTTCGGATTCAAAATAATAGGTAGAGTTATACAAGAAAATTGATATTAGCTTCTAGCAAAATTTGATGAAAAAACATGTTTTAGAAGTTTCACTTGGTAATACTTGAGCAAATTGGCACAAATTTGATTGGGCCTGACTTTTTAGGTAAGGCCCACTTGATCAAGGGGCTGAATTGCAATTGCTTGGGTGAGTTTAGAACATGTTGGGCCTACAAATATTGGGCTTTGACTACCCAAGTTCCAATCCAAATTCGGGTTCAATGGGTCCATGGAGAGCCCTACATGCAAATTGGATATAATAATTGCCATAGACTTAACCAATAATTATGCTCGGCAATTTAAAGCTATTTCTTTGTCAGACTTGGGGTTTTTTTTACACTTTTACTCATTCTCTTTAAAGCACAACCACAATTTATCTATAAATGGAGTAGAAGTGTAAAAAACCCAAAATCTAACAAAAACGAATTGGAGATAATTATGAGCTAGGCTGAAATTCAGAGCTTAGGTCAAGCAAATTGTAAGTGTGCCTTACCCTGATCTCAAATGTATTTTTAGGCACTTATTTCTTACTCATTTTCAACAATAGTTGCTTTCTCAAAATATTTACAACATACAAAAGCACAGAGAAAATGAAATCATTTAGCTAGAGTTTGGTTTAGTTTAATGACGCTCTATATGAATGAATACATCATACATGACTTAGTAGGTGACTCATTTCGGAAAACTTAGTCGAAGAATCTTATCCATAATATATATATATATATAACATTATATTTTGCATAGAAATGAAAATATTTGGTATCACAAAATGCAGCCTAGCAACCCAACAACATTTAGACCCACATGACTTGGATAGCTTAATGTGTGGATAGGCTGAAATTGAGTCCAACCAAAACCAAACACCCAAGGCCTCATGCATGAGTAGTATGGTGATTTGTCTGCCTATCTCTCTGGCTTATTATCTCCATGAATTGTTATCTCAAAGTTGTGATGGGAAAGCAAATACATCCAATAGCTTCTGCTATCAATGTCCCAGGCAACGTTCACTGCAATGTTATTTTCCAAAAGATAACTAGGAAGGTCTTTACTTTTGGCATTTTCACTTATAAGAGCATCGACAGTAGGCCAATAATTTAGCTTGTCGAATTAAATTTGGGTGTGGTAAGACAAATGAAACAGGGTTTTATAGCATTTGGCAGCCTTTCATTTAAAAGCATTTCCATCGCTACAGCACTGAACTTGATCTGTGATTCCTAGTTTTTTACCAAGTGCTATATTGCAGGTTAATTTATCGTAGGGGGATCAGGTTTCAACAACTTAAACTATATAGGTTCTCCATGAAATCACTTACTTTTGACATCAAAGACATCTTACACCCATCTTCTACCTAACCTTATAAAAACAAGAAACTTAAAATTTCTTATACAGAATAGAGTCTTATTCTGATAATTGGAGCAACGAACATGAATGTGTTGGCAGATCGATACAATTCAATGCTTGTGCTACATTGAATGTTATTTGTACGTAAATTTTTGGAACGTTGAGAACTTTGGTTAGCAGTAAACAACCAAATAACTAAAATCCAAATTGCAAAAAAAAATTTCCTTCAAAATCTTCTTTCATCATCTCACAATACATCCCCCTATACTTTTCATCACTCTTTCAAGATCACGCTACCCCACTCTGATTGCAAAAATTTGTTTTCCTAATCTTTTCTGACGTATCTTTGATATTTTCTCTTAGAGACGTGATACTCTTACAGCCGAGTCTACACTTAGAGAAATTGAGAAAGGAAAAGTAAAATCTATAAAAGGAAAAATAGATATGGACATATTAGGGATATACAGTCAAGTATATGCTATTGGGCCAAATAACACGTGAATGTTCGACTCACAAAAAGCTTACACGAGTTCTGATTTTGTTGTCCTGAACAACATGAGGGATCCTACTTATCTATGGGGACTACAGTGTCCGTAAATGGCAGGGAGCCAACTGGGGGCACTTTTTTCTACTGACTTTTAAAATTATTTTTGATTTACCCACCCTGCCCCGCCCCACCCCACCCCTCTTCCCCTCTCTCCCTCCCGTGTTCACTGTAACGCCAATGATTTCGCCTGCATTTTCCTTACTTCTGCCCCCTTTTTCTGTTTAGTGAGGCACCAATGAATGTCCTGTCTCCTCCTATCTTCCTCTCCTCGTGCTTGATTTAATTTTCTTTCCACCATTATCACCAACTCCGATCTCTCTTATTTGCTTAAAGGAAAAATGTTTTTTAAAGTATTTGCTTGAGATGAATTTGTATCTCCGAATTTAATTATTTATTTTATTCATAGAATTTTTTTGGAGATATATAAAAATTTTGATCTATTAATTTGTTCTCAAGTTACATGTTTGCATCTCAATATTCATTTGTCAGTTATTGTTTGAAAGACATTTTAACAATCAAGGTGAACATTTTGACAGTCAATACACATTAACCCAAAAAAACAAATCCACATATAATTTTGCATTTGAAATATTTTTTGCCCTTTAACTTAATGTACCGCTTTGATTTACCCTCATATATTAATTTTTATCTATATTACAATTTAGAGTAGGGGTGGACAATGTCGGTTCAGTTCGATTTTGAGCCCAGAATCGATTTCGAACCGTTTTCACTCGGTTTGCCCAAGCCAAATCGAAACCGAATTTTGTATTCGTAAACTGATGAAATCGGTTGAACTGAATTTCAGATCGGTTCAATTGGACAAAAATTTCGAGTTCAAGTCTTTCAAGTGTTTTCATTAGAACATGCCCAATTTTTTTACAAACCTAATTTTTAGTTCAAAATTGAAAACTAAGAGAGAAATGGGTGATTCAATGCAAAATGGTGTACTGCAGTGAATTTATTGAACTAATCAGGTATTGACACCTAACTGTTATTTATTTATTTATATATATCTAATTAATCGATCAGTTCGGTTATTATTCGGTTGGTTCAAAATCGTAGATCGATTTCGAACCGTTTATAACCGGTTCGGTTTAAATTATTTTCTTTTTACTCATATTTCGATTCGGTCGGTTAACCGAATTTAAATCGATTTTGTCCACCCTTAATTTAGAGTGGTGTTTTACTATTCATTGCTGACTGGGACAAACTAATAATTGAAGATAATAAAATATGACTAGGATTGAAAGTTGGGAAATGTGTTGAGGGTTGAGATTCATTTCCTATGATGACATGTTTGTAAATATATAACATTTAGAAGTGTAATGTAAATAAAACAAATTATGAAAAAAGTTGGTGAAATATACATGTGGCGTAGAGAGAAAATATTATATTTTCATTTCTTTCAAAATGAAAACCATCATTTCTTTCAAAATGAAAATCATCATAACTATCGATGTAGTTATCGAATTTTGGTAAACCTGACATCATTGAAATGCAATTTTGAAGATCTTTTCAACAAAACCAATAATCAATACGAACACTAAAATTTTCAAAATATATATTTTATTATAAAAACATGTAAGTATATTTAATGTTTCTTACCTAAGTATAATATTTTTCAAAGAAATGAACGAACATTTTAATAAACATTCAATCGATTCTAATTTTAATTGAGTTTGACTTAAAAAAATTTAGTTTATATTTTAAAATATGGACTGATTGACGACAATAGTGGGGTGGTGGTGAGGGTGTCGCAATGCATGATAATTAGTAGAAAAAAAATATATGTAGAGTGCCAATGACACGGGTAAAAGATGCTACTACAAAATAGTTTGTTGGATCCATTTTCTTTCCCAGCCCTCATAAATTAGATGAAAGTTTGTTTAGCAATTGATGTTTTGTATAGTTATTTATATATTATTTAAATTAAAAAATATATATTAAAGTAATTAATTATTATATTCTATTATAACTCTCATTCCTTCAACAAAAATCCTAGCTCCGTAAATGTATGCAATATGACTCGTGTATTGTTTTTAATGGGTAAAATTTCCTGTTTCCAAAAATCAAACACTTTGTAAAGGGTCTTGCAAAGTTCCCATATCTCATCATGTTCAAGCTAGATCATCCAATAATGTTATGTTGTTATCTATATGAAGTACAAGTGCTCACAGGCTTCAAAATTTACAAAAACAACATCATTCTCATCTTGCAAACACATCATTCACAATTTTAACAAAGCCAGACGCAGTAAAATGTAAATGAAAACCCAAACCATCATTGCCATCTCTACGAGGCAACAGGCTACTTCAATACAGAGATAAAAATATTTCATTGATGTTGATGCGTCCGCAAAGGATCACAATCAGTTCTTGGTTGAACAAGTGATAGACATGGCTGGAATATTCAGAGCCACAAAGCGTGGATAGCATGTAACCAACAAGAAGACTCTGGTTCTGTACATCTGAAACTGAAATCGATCTGCATGTTATGCAATAGTGATCGAGCTTTTTATTTTCTGTCACTCTCTAGCTAGTACGTACAGCGTCACATGTGAATTCTGCGATGAATTCATAATTTGTTGAGAATCTCCCTCTTTTTGGTTGTAGTAGAAGAACCCTGCAAGTTAAGTTCACCCTTCAATTATTTAGAAAAGCTAGATAAGGTAATATCTAGATCTAGTAATCCTTATAACATATAGCCGTAAATGCCTCATGTGCATTTCTTCCCTTAATAACATTTTTGAAAGTAAAAAAGAAGTTACTAGGCCTATTATATATATATATGGTAGTAGCGTGACGATACATAAAAAGGACTGGAGATCTGTATGCGCTAGCGCTATAGAATAGAATGAAACTTAAAATGTGCTGATAGTGAAAACTTTGTGTAATTGCTTTGTGGCACACTTATATTTTTAGTTAATCATTAGAGCAACTCCAACCATACATGGCTCAAACTGATCACCTCAAAGGGTGATTGATATATGACTGTTTCTTCAAGTCTACCATGTGTCGATTTCAAAAACAGGAAGGCAATTAACACCTCTGTATTATTGGTGGTTGTAGTTGCTGAAGCTGGCATGTTATAAAAGAAGACAAGCAAGGGATTTGACACCCGCCAAAATGATCTTCAGATATGTTAAATGGTGGAGGGGCAATGGAAAACACAAATTGCTTGAGGTTTGATCCCACCATTATCCACTGAAGTTGTGTCATAATCCCTTAGATTTGATGTTTGAGATTGAGAGGGAGTGCCCACTGGAGATGTTCTACACACCATGCCTACAAATAGTATTTTTCTTTTGCTTTACACTACAAAAAAACAAAGTTTAAAACGACACTTTCAAGACGGCGTTTCAATGAAAGCGCCGGTAAAACATTATTAATAACGGCGTTTAGAATACCAAGCGCTGGTAATAAATTGAGTCTCTAGCAATCCCGGTGTTTATAATGAAGCGCCGGTAAAGATCTCCCTAAACCGGCGTTTTGCTTATGAAGCACCGGTAAAGATCTCCCTAAACCACGCCTACAAATAGTATTCTTCTTTTGCTTTCATAAAACAAGACATAAATATGTATTTTTTTTTTTTTTTTTTGCAAATAAAGACAAGTGTTTCCTAAGCTAATTTGTATATGATGGCGCTGAATTTTTTAATTTTTAATTTTAATATACGATGGCGTTAAAGAAAATAAAAGCATTGCCTTTATATTAACTTTTTCTAGAAAAATAGTTGGATTCAACAGGATAAAAAAAAAAGTTGCAAGCGATGGGAATTGGATGAAACTTTCACTCAATATTTATGCCTAGCTCAATTGAATTAATGAAAAACAATTTAAAACATAGTTCTTGAGTAATGAGTAGCACATGTCAAATCGCAATGAAACATTAAGGGAGATTTTTAAAGTTTTTTCCCATTATAGTATGATTACGATACTTCTCACTTTGGTTCCAAAAGATTTCATTATTTAAGTCATGGTCTCTAATCGTGAGTCAATGTTTGCCAAGCACGCAACAAAAGCTAAATACATCCTTGTTGCGATCTAATGATTGGGTTATCATCCTAATTTCCATCAATGTTAATGCTCGGCCGATATCAAACATTTACTAAAAAAAAAAAGTGCATGTACGTACCCTTCAAAGATACTGGTAAGCCTTAACAAAGAGCAACATGTGCTAATTAATATACGATAGTTGTCTCCAAATTTAGCAATGAGTACTAACATACAATAAATGTCTCTAGTTTTAGCAACCTCTGAGAAATTGTTATATGATTTTTTGTGCCGTTATTGGGTGACGACTTTATTGCTAAAAATCTTAAGCTCGGTACCTGTAACAACTAATACTTACAATGTTTGTTGTTCAGTCGGAGAAACTCCATTCTAACATTCTTTAGTGAACCTATATCGACTGTACACGCATACATTTTTTTTTTTTTTTTTGTCTAAGCTAATTGATATAGTTTGTTTCAAGGAGTAAACTAGTTACTGTTATAATAATTTTTATTAACTTTAATTAACACAACTGATGGGTCCGAATTCGTTCATCTTGATTTTCAACTTGCAAAAAGAGCATCGGTGAACCAAAGACTACCATTGTGGCGGCCAAGGTCACTCTGATGGTAAAATCAAGTGGCTGAACAAGGATGGAGATAGACTCTAAAGATTAGGGTTGCATGTGCATACCTTTCTCATCTGTTTTGTTCACCTTTATAGTGAGTGTTTTACCCCTTTACTAACTCTACCGTTGAGGGCACGATGGAGGGAAGAGATCTCATTTAGAATCTTACCCCATCCATGTTGAGTCTCTTTTGGTACTTGACTCTCTTTGAGACCCAATAATTGATTGGATCAAAAGTTGACCAAATGGACCTTGGGCCTTGGTGCGAGTTTAACTAACCTAAATAAATAGGTTAATTCAGCCCACTTGTAATAACTGCAAGTGCACGATGCCTAACTGGTAGACAACGGTAAGTACGGGTCGATCCCACGAGGAAGGTGGATTAAATTGAATTTTAGAAATTATCTAAACTAATTTAAATGGAAAATGGGGTTACAGTGTTTTAAAACTAAACTAAAAATAAATTAAAATAAGAAAAATAAAAATAAAATAAAAGATAGATGAGATGAATTTTGTGGCTTGGACTCACCAATGAGTTAGTAAAATTATTTAAATCTAAATTACTGAATTTAAAAACGAGAAGCTTTAGGGATGATAATCCCTTGCTTACACCGAATATGTGATCGTTTAAATCCAATTAAACTTATATCATGTTTCTATCAAACATTAACAAATTATTTCAAGCAAATACGCTCTTACTAAGTATTAATGTCTTTTTAGGGCACACTTAATCAAAGTTTAAGCTTAATATTTTAGCACATGCTTCGAATATTGAAAAATGGTAATTCTAACTACCAAACATATCAAGATTAATTTCTCGAAAATGAAAGTGAAAGCAATTTATCAAAAATCAGAAATAAATTGTAATTAACAATTAAGCACACAATTCAGTAAAATAAATCAAAATAACTTATACAACCCATTTAGTTTGTCACAAACTCGATGTGGTGGTACTCAGCAGGTGGTCAGAACATGAATCCCGAGACAAATGGCCCAAAACGCTCTGTGGTGGTACAGAGTAGAACCAGGGGTGTGAATAGCCAAAAACGGTTTTGACGCATTCTCCCGCCCTTGCTACAGTACGCTCTGCTTCTTCTCCAGCGAGCAGCAGCGCTGCTCCGCCTTCATCCGTGCTTGTCGCGAGGATCCTCGACCTCCAAATACCTCCAGAACCTGCAAAAGAAGAGAGAAGGTGAGGAAACACCAAGAAAACAGAAAAAACAGATAACGAAGACGAGGAACAAGAGCTCCATGTTTCTGCTTGCGAGCTCTGTCTCGCGAGGTGGTGGCGGTGATGCTCGGTCTGGTTGTGACGGTGGTCGCGAGAGAGGGAGGCAGGAAGGAGCTCGAGACGAAGATAGGCCGAGAAAAGAGGGGAAACTGTGTATGTGGCGAGGTGGAATAGAGTCGCGGTGAGCTCTGTTTCGTGGTGTGGTGGTGGTGGTTCGCGATGTGGTGTCCGGGGGTGATGGTGATCGATGGATGATGTACAGAAAGGGGGACAGGGAGGTTGATGGAGGTGGCTCTGATGCGAAATAGGGTTGTCACTCCCCTGTTTCGTGGTGGTGGCGAGGTGACTGTCCGGAGGTGGTGGTGGTGCTCGGGTGATGGTGGTGGCGAGACAGAGGATGGAGGTGATTACTGAGTGAGTGAGAGATGGATGAGTAGTGAGGAGAATCAATTTGAGAAAGAGGTTTTGATTTTTTTCTATTTCTTCTTTTCCCTTATCTTCCTCCCTCTTTTCTCACCCTATTATCTTCTATTTATAGAAATTATCAAGATAAATAGGGATGAAATGAGGGAATGATTCATCTATGTATAATTTGGAGAAGATTCTTTGGGTAGGATTGGGCTTGGCATTGGGTTTGGGTTTAGGTTATGGATTAGGTTTTGGGTTTAGGTTATGAATTAGGTTTCGGGTTTAGGTTTGTGACCATCTACTTTATACCACCGTTAGAATCGACTAATTGTCGTTCCTTAACTTGTTGCTTTAATATGATTTCATCGTTTACGCTCGAATTCCTACAAAGACATGAAAACGAAATAATTACTATACAATATAATAATCGAAACACTAACATGCATAAATTAAGGGATATATTATGTAATGATTATGTGAATATCAGGCCTATTATAGTCCAAAGGTCTATATTCGGGCCTTATTGTCCTAGGACAAACTCCGATATTCGTGCCACACTGGACTTACGTAATATGGGCTTGGGCGCCTGACTTACAGGCTGAATAGTAATTAATTTGAGCCTTGGCTAAATCTGGCTTGGGTATGCTTTAGACTAGACTAGGGCCTTTACTTAGTAGAGCTTACTTGTGCCACATGTCTGACTGTGGTTGGGTGAATATTTGGTGTCTCATCAGTTACTCCTCCCTAGTTAGTGGGATTGCATATAGGGCTACTAACTTGTTGTGCGTGGGGCCCATGCGATGTTATGATAGCATATTTCGACATCATTTTCGGTTTTTGTGTTGCAGTTAATGCTTATGCAACAGTTTGGTGATTACTCCACCCTCACGTCAAGTCTATATAAGTCTGTTTTAGGGGAGTTTGATCTTTTTATCTTCCAGAGTTCTTTCTGTTATCTGTTTTTAAACTCTTCAGTCAGGTCAAGTGCAAACCTTCGTATTATCTAATAATCTCTGTGTGACTTCATTTTTCACGTGAGCGACACATGGCTCGCCTTGATTTTTTAGGGAGCCGCTGAAAAAGGCTCACGTGAGCGACATGTAGCTCACCTTGATTTTCTGGTCGATCTCCACAGAAGATTCAGGTTCCTGATGATATGAGGTTGTCACTCCTTGCAAAAGGCGAGTCACATAATGTTCACTGCAATTTTTTTCTTTTTCCATTTAATATTCATTGTTGTTTTATTTGTCAACTTTCTACAATTAGGGGGCATGACCTTGGTTATTCTTTTTTTGTGAAGAGGAGAAAGTGAAGGTTGACTGCTCCTGTCGCATGAGCAAATTTTGTAAAAGAAAACTTCTAACAATGAAAATTGCATTTTCCTTGCATCATGGTGCTCTAACTTTTGTACTTACCATTTTAATATTTATTTAGATTAGGCTGAATAAACTGATATGTCAGCAACATTTTATGACTGGATTTAGGCAGTCCAGTTCCCTCCTGTCCGTAGTAGGGCTTAGTTTGAGTTCGAGATCTTTTAGTTTGAATGGATTGTAGGCTAACTTAATCTTCAAGAAGACTTAAGTTACAGACGAGTCGCCTTTATCCAAGCAGATCATATGCTTATAGTGATGTAAGCTTCATTTTGCAAAGGAGTTAAGCATGTCGAGAAACTGTCTTGGTCAGGACGACTAAACTTCCATAACAAACCTAAACATGAATAGAAGTTAGGCTGTGGAGAAATCATGAATGTCCTGAACGAACTAGATTTCTATGATATATGGGCTCGATCCTGAAAAGGAGTTGAGCTATGGTGAAGTCGTCTCTGCCCAATCGGAATAGACTCCATTGATGTTCTTAACCATGAGTAGAAGTTAGGTTGTGGAGAAATCATTTTTGTCCGAACGGACTAGATTTTATAATATATAGGCTCAATCCTAAAGAGGAGTTGAGTTGTGGTGAAGTCGTCTCCGCCCCAATCGAACTAGACTTCACAGATAGGCCTAATCCTGAATAAAAGTTAGGTTGTGGAGAAATCATCTTTGAACGGACGGACTAAATTTCTATAGTATATGGGCTAAATTCTGAAGAGGAGTTGAGCTGTGGTGAAGTCTTATATTCCCAATCGGACTAGACTTCACCGATAGGCCTAATCCTGAATAGGAGTTAGGTTGTGGAGAATTCATTTTTGCCCGCACGGACTAGATATCTACAGTATATGGGCTCAATCTTGAAGAGGAGTTGAGTTGTGGTGAAGTCTTATATTCCCAATCAGACTAGACTTCACTGATAAGCCTAATCCATAGTAGGAGTTAAGTTGTGGAGAAATTATTATTGTTCGAACGAACTAGATTTCTATAGTGTATACTAGGGCTGGGCAAGTCCGGGTAACCAGCCCGAAAACCAAAAACCGAAGCCCGGACCAAATTTTTTAAAACTGAAATTTGAAAACCGAGACCAGACCAAATAAGGCCGGTTAATTGGATCTCGGTTAACCAAATTCTCGGGTCGGGTCGGGCCGGTCTTGGTTCAGATGTAAGAAAGCTGAGATCTCAAATACAGAGCAGTAAAAAAACACCATCGCATCGAACATCTGAGAAGGCTTCGTCATAGTTTGAACATCTGAGAAGATGGAGCTTCTGTTGAATTCTCCATCGCATCGAACACCATCAGCATAAGAGACTAGCAGAGTTCTCCATCGCATCTCATGTATTGTTGAGTTCTCCATCGCCATCTTCATAATATGACGAAATATCATGTACTGTTGAGTTCTCCGAATCGAGCGATGGCGAAATCTGACTACCATCAGCATCTCATGTACTATTTAGTTCTCCATCGCATCAAACGGAGAAAGTGGCAAAATCTGTTGAGTTGTCCATCGCATCGAACACCATCAACATCCAAACACCGCATCCTTCTTCTATTCTTTAACAAAATCTGCATAATGGTCTCCTCGCTCTCGCCATCATAAGTCCCTTGTGTCTCCCTGCTCTCTCCATCTTTGTCCCTTTCGTCTCCCTGCTCTCTCCATTTTGTCATTTTGGGTTGAATTGAAGGACGGTGAGGAGGAGGCGGAGAGAGCTCAGAAGAAGAGGAAGATGGTTCAAATTTTGTAGTGAATTTGAGAAGAAGAAAGGCACATGTGGCAGTGTTGCACAGGGAGTCGAGGAGTCGGGCCGGGCCGGTTACCCGACGAGCTTTAGAAATGGAAATCGAGGCCCGGACCAGAAACTTCAGGCCGGGCTTTTACAATCGAAACTTTTATAATTAATTAAAACCGATCCGAACCGACCCGATCGGTCCGGTTGTTGGTTCGGTCCGAAATGCCCACCCCTAGTGTATACGCTCAATCCTGAAGAGGAGTTGAGCCATGGTGAAGTCGTCTCTGCCCAATCGGTCTAAACTTTACTGATGAGCCTAGTCCTGAATATAATTTAGACCGGGGAGAAATCATCGTTGTCCGAACGGACTAAATTTTTATAGTATATGGGCTTAAGCCTGAAAATGAGATGAGTTGTGGTGAAGTCGTCTATGCCCAATCGAACTAGACTTCACTAATGGGCCTAATCCTGAATAGGAGTTAGGTTGTCGAGAATTAATTTTTGTTCGAACGAACTAGATTTCTATAGCATATGGGCTCAATCTTGAAAATGAGTTGAGCTGTGGTAAAATCGTCTCTTCCCAATCAGACTAGACTTTACTGATTGGCCTAATCTTGAGTAGGAGTTAGGCTATGGAGAAACCATCTTTGTCCAAACGAACTAGATTTCTACAGTTTATGGGCTCAATCCTGAAGAGGAGTTGAGTTGTGGTGAAGTCGTCTCTGCCCAATCGGACTAGACTTCATTGATGGACCTAATATTGAATACGAGTTAGTTTGTGGAAAAATCATTTTTGTCCGAGCGAACTAGATTTCTATAGTATATGGGCTCAATCTTAACGAGGAATTGAGCTGTGGTGAAGTCGTATCTACCCAATTGGAAATCATCTTTGTCCGAACGGACTAGAGCTCAATCCTGAAGAGAAATCGAGTTGTGGTGAAGTCGTCTCTGCCCAATCGATCTAGAATTCACTGATAGGCCTAATCTTGAATAGAAGTTAGGTTGTAGAGAAATCATCTTTGTCCGAACAGACTCAATTTTAACAGTATATGGGCACAATACTGAAAAGGAGTTAAGCTGTGGTGAAGTCGTCTATGCCAAATTAGACTAGACCTCACTATTGAGCGTAATCCTGAATAGGAGTTAAGTTGTGGAAAAACCATTTTTGTCTGAACAGACTATATTTCTATAGTATATGGGCTCAATCCTGAAGAGGAGTTGAGTTGTGGTGAAGTCGTCTCTACCCAATCAGACTAAACTTCACTGATGAGCTTAATCCTGAATAAGAATTAAGTTGTGGATAAATCATATTTGTCCGAATAGACTAGATTTCTATAGTATATGGGTCAATCCTGAATATGAGTTGAGCTGTGTGGAAGTCATCTCTGCCCAATCAGACTGAACTTCACTGATGAGCCTAATACTGAATAAGAGTTAGCTTGTGAATCCGAACGGACTAGATTTCAATAATATATAGGCTCAATTCTGAAGAGGAGTTGAGCTGTGGTGAAGTCGTATCTGCCCAATTGAACTAGACTTCACTGATGGCCCTAATCCTGGAAATAAGTTAGGTTGTGCATAAATCATCTTTGTTTGAACGAACTAGGTTTCTATAGCATATGGGCTCAATCCTGAAGAGGAGTTGAGCTGTGATGAAGTTGTCTTTACTAATCGGACTAGACTTCATTGACGGACCTAGTCCTGAATAGGAGTTAAGTTGTCTCTACCCAATCGGACTAGAATTCACAGATGGACCTAATCTTGAATATAAGTTAGACTGTGGAGAAATAATCTTTTTTAAAATGGACTAGATTTCTATAGTATACAGGCTCAATCCTAAAGAGGAGTTGGCATGTGGTGAAGTCGTCTCTGTCCAATCGGTCTAGAGTTCATTGATGGGCCTAATCTTGAATAGGAATTAGGCTGTGGAGAAATCATCTTTGTCCAACAGACTAGATTTTTATAGTATACGTGCTCAATCCTGAAGAAGAGTTAAGTTGTGGTGAAGTCGTTTATGCCCAATCAGACTAGACTGCACTCATAGACTTGATCCCGAATAAGATTAAGCTGTGGAGAAATCATCTTTGTCAAGACATACTAGATTTCTATAGTATATGGGCTCAATCCTAAAGAGGAGTCGAGCTGTGGTGAAGTTGTTTTTTCCCAATCAGACCATTGTTGTTAAGGCGTTGAGGCAGAGGCAAGACATACAAGCTTGAAAATGCTTGAGGCGTGAGATGAACACCTCAGTGAAGTGAGGTGGTCTTAAAGTTTTTTAAAGAAATTTTTTTTATAATAAATTGAAACATATCAACATAATAGTGTACATCATCATTTTAATAATTATCATAAGCAAATATGTGCAAAAAATGACACAACTACCTAAAATCAAAATGGAAATATAATAAAGTTGTATAGCATAGCAAAAAGATGCACTACATAAGTGTCAATTAACTTGCAAACATCCACTAAATTATTAAAAATCAATAATCTTGAAAGAATAAAAACTTGAAATATTGAACATTTATTAGAAGAAATTTTTGGAATGGTTGGTAAAAATCCACAAGTATGATCACTATTGGTATTCCAAAAGCATAAAAATCATTGAACTATGCTATGAAAAATCAAGATGGATGTTGATCACAGACTGATCAAAACATGATATTTTTTTTCTCAAAAAAAAAAAAAAAGTGTGACAAATTTATCAACACTTAAAAACGTTTTACTTAGTTTTTATTCAATTTATTATATATTACACCAAGAAACATAAAACCCTATTTAGAGTGGGTTGCAACATCTTTTTACTGCAATTGGGTTGCAAATGAGTTGAAAATGAGTTGCAATTGGGCTGGCTGCAACCAGTCTTTGGGTTGAGGCGGTCCGAGGTGGATGCCTCATTTCATTGCACCGCATTACCTCACTTTGAGGCATAATTTTGTAAAAACGCCTTGAGGCACTCCTATGCGGTAGCCTTGACTACACTAAATCGGACTAGACATCACTGATTGGCTCAATCCTGAATAGGAGTTAGGTTGTGGAGAAACCATCTTTGTCCAAACGGACTAGATTTCTATACTATATGGCTCAATTATGAAGATGAGTTAAACTATGAGGAAGTCGTATATGCCCAATCGGACTAAACTTCACTGATTAGCCTAATTTTGAATAGGAGTTAGGCTATGGATAACTCATTTTTGTCCGGATGTACTAGATTTGTATAGTATATGGGCTCAATCCTGAATAGGAGTTGAGCTGTGGTGAGGTCACCTCTGCCAAATCGAACTGGACTTCACTGATGGCCCTAATCTTAAATATTACTTAGGCTGTGTAGAAATCATATTTGTTCGAACATGCTAGATTTCTATAGTATATGAGTACAATCCTAAAAGGAGTTGAGTTTTGGTGAAGTTGTCTCTGCCCATTTAGATTAAACTTCACTGATGGACCTAATCCTGAATAGAAGTTAGGTTGTAGAGAAATCATCATTGTCCAAACGAACTAGCTTTCTATAGTATATAGGCTCAATCCTGAAGTGAAGTTGAGCTGTGGTGAAGTCGTCTTTGCCCAATCGGACTAGACTTCACAGATGGACTTAATCGTGAATAAGAGTTAGGTTTGTGGAGAAATCATCTTTGTCCGAATGGACTAGATTTCTATAGTATATGGGCTCAATCTTAAAGAAGAGTTGAGCTGTGGTGAAGTCGTCTCTGCCCAATTGGACGAGACTTCACTGATGGACTTAAACCTAAATAGAAGTTAGGGCGACAGTAACTTATGCTACGAGTTGTTGTCATCCTGAATAGGACTAGACTCGGGCATCATGTGCCATCTTGATCCTTTAGTCGGACTAGGTCACTTATGCAATGAGTTGTCATCGTCCTAAAATGAACTAGGTGATTTATGCGACGACTTGTCTTCATTCTGAATAAGACTAAACTCGGCTGTTGTGCTCCATTTTGGTCCTTTAGACGGACTACGTCACTTATGCCATGAGTTGTCATCGTTTTGAATAGGACTAGACTCGATGACTGTGCGACATCTTAGTTCTTTAGTCGGAATAGGCTTGCCCATATATGTAGAGTTGAGTATGAAATGGAATCATTTTTAAAAAGAGTATATTTATTGATAATTCGTCTTTAAATGTTCTACATGATATTCTCCACTCAGGCTCTCCGACCAGTAAGCTCTTAGCCTGTTGGTATTTCTTTTATGGGGCTAAGGTCACAATGACTATTTATCTGATTGTTTCATTGCCATGTAATGTCAATCTCTCGCTGTCAATTGATCTACTTTGATAGACTTTGTCTTACCATCGATGGGATATTTAAGGCATTGGTGCCAAGTGGAAACTACTGCTCCCATTCGATGGAGCCAAGGTCTGCCCAAAATTATGTTGTATGTAGATAGGGTGTTTACAACGATGAACTCAATAGTTAGGATTCTTATCAGGTTTGGCTCCCCTGCTACCACGAGCCTCCTCATGCTTCTGACCGGGTAACACCGTGCGCCGCAGAAGCCGACCATGGCTTGTTTGTGTAGATTTAGTACTTCTCCCCTCAGTTGCATCTTGCAGAGCGCTTCCAAGAACAAACATTGGCTAAGCTCCTCGAATCCATCAATGATTTTTTGGCATTCCATTTTGATATCCTAATTGTTATAACCAGGTGTCATTATGAGTTGAGTGCACCCTTTGCATGTCTTGTTCCATGAATGTCAGATCCAGGATCAGATGCTCTATTCAGGCATGTTAGATTGGGAGGTTTCTGTAGTGAAAATCTGTCTGCAGTTATTGGACTGCTCTCTTATTGATCAGTTGGATCGTTCTTGTTCGTCTTATGCACTATGTAGAACGTAGATAACGTCCACAGTCTTTTCCCCGGTCTCTGGTGCAGGCTTTTCCCTATCTTTCCCTCAGGATTGCTTCTCATCAGAGCCCACAAATTCCTTGAGCTTCTATTTTGGACGCAATATTCAATCTCATTTCTGATGTTTTGGCAATCCTGAGTGATATGACCATGGTATTGGTGGTAAGAACAATACTTGCTATTTTCATACTTTGACGGGTCACTCTTGAGCTTAGATGGCCACTTGATATCCTCCCAACTTTGCATGGTGGAGAGGATCTTGGACAGACTGGCATTGAGAAGAGTGTAGGCATGGTACCTTGAATTGATGTAATCGGTGACTTTGTTAGGTTTTGCCTAGTCAGACCCTGTTGTCACTTTGCCTCCTTTTGAAATTGTTCATCTCCTTGCGCCATTTTTGTCTCCCCTGTTCCGGGACTCGGAGGATCGCTTGGTTTCATTTTCACATTCTTTCTTGGATGCCAGTATCTCCTCAAGAATGGTGTATTTTTGCGCACTTTTCAGCATGCTCGCCATGTTCTTCAGAGGCTCAAGAGTAAGGAAGTTGTAAAACTGACCTCCTCAGAGGCCAGAAGTGAATGCGGTAATAGATGATGTGTTATTATCACTGCAACCATTGATCAAAGTCAGCTCATCATTGAAACAAGTGGCACACTCTCTTTGCTTTGGCTTGTGGCTGAGTAGATAATAGGGCCATTTTTTTTGATTTATTGGCTTCCCACGAATCGAGTAATGATCTCCTTTGCCAAGCTCTTAAATGAATCAATAGATCTCAGCTGAAGGCTTTGGAACCAAGTTAGTGCAACCTTTTTCAGGCTGGTAGGGAATGTTCGACATAGGATGGCTTTAGAGATTTCCTTTAGCACCATCACATGGTTGTAATAGTGCAGGTGATCCGATGGATTTGAGGTTCCATCATAGAATTGGAGCTTTGGGGAGACAAACTTATTTGGAAGAAGCGTGTACATGATTTGTTCATAAAATAGAGGGACGATAAGATTATACAGAACGTCTGGATTCTTTGCCCCCAACCGAAGTGGATTTTTTACTACAGTCATGTTTGTCTTTGGGGCATGGTCTCCACAACCTCCTTCATCCCTTAGGTTTCCCTCCTGGCCAGCTCTCCGGTCCTCAATTGGGACATTGTCGTTCTTGTGAATGCGCTCCTTGGCATCCTCTTGGGTCAATGACCTGTTCGATTTATGCCATTCTCTAATGGTGGTTGTCGATCTTGGATAAGCCTCTCCACCACCTGCATCAGATGACTCATATAGAGTAGAATCTCATCTATGTGGAGTCTCCTATGGCCGCCTCACTGGTAGGGCCTTCGGCCGTTTTGCTTGTTCATTTTAATTGATTAGGCCTTGTGGCGAGACTTTCTCTCAATATACCATTCCACAAGACTGCAACTTTAGTATAGATCATTTGCATTTTATAGCTTATGAATCTCCCCAAAAAATTAAACTACATACAAAACACACACACACACTAATCACCAATTAACCTGGACAACTAAATTAGTTCTGTTCTCACATATAGGGGTGTGCACGGGACGGGATGGGATGAGATATACCCATCCCTATCCCATCCCGTTCATACGGGTTCGGGACGGGATCAGCGTGCTGCCTGTGACTGCTGCGAAGATTATCATCATATAAAAGCGTGAAAAATAACTTTCTTATAATTAGATATAGAGCGTGAAAAATAACTTTCTTAAACCTACAAGCAAATTGCAGGAATTTGAAAATAGTTATGGATAATACCTAAGCAGTGAAATACCCACCAATATAGAGGCAACTCCATGGAAAACCCAAGGTCTCGTAAACCAGATCAGCTCTTGAATATACGTTCTCTGACACTACAAGATAACTCTTACTGCCATAGGGTGAGTAACATATTACCTAGCAGGCTTTAGTCTTAAACCAAATTAATAATGGATAAAAAAAACATGTCTAAATATGTCTCTCAAGATGCTTATAACATTGTATACGTAACGAGCACGTGATTGATTGCAAACCTCCCTCAAATGCTAATCTAGTTGGGATGTTTGGGAGAGTTCAATTTGCTTTTGTTTTCATCTGTTTTCTCCTTGAAACTTTAGATAAACCAGAAATGATAGCCTCAAGAGACGAGTAGTCTAAATCGATATTACATGATATATAAAGGCCAAAATAAAATAAATGAAATTCAAATACAATCTTGAACATCAAAAGATGAAGATCCCAAAAAGGATTCAAATGCAAACACCATGAGTTTCTGTCAGTCATCTTTTAGTTTATATGAATATAAATAAATAAATAAAATATTAATAATAATATTAAAAAATTAGCTCGGGACGGAACGGAATTGGCTGGATTGAAAATCTTCATCCCATCCCATTCTAGATCGGGACGGGACGAGATCGAGATGAAATTATTCAATCCCATTAAGACCCGAAAAAATCGGGACGGGACGGGATCGGGATCGCAGGATGAGATGCCTACCCCTACTCACATACACCCCACCCACTCAGATCACAGCAACACACGTCTCGAGACAACTGATTCAAATCAAACGACTCACAATTGCCGTACAAAAAAATACCAAAATAAATAAATAAATATATATATATATATATATATATATATATATATCTTAAATGTCCCCGGGATACGTAATGCCTCGTCATTGACCTATTTAATAGAAGGGGAATTCTAATTGGTACACCACAACAAAGTGAGAAAAAAAGAGAGCTAAAAAAAAAAGACAACAACAACAACGCGTCTCTCTCGAGTCGATCGATCGATCCCTCCACCACCACCTGAGCAACCAGAGCCACAACTTAGCTCAGCTCCGCCACTTACGATGGCGGACATAGTGAAGCAAATCATAGCAAAGCCGATTCAACTAGCGGACCAAGTGTCGAAAGCAGCCGAGGAAGCCCACTCGTTCAAGCAAGAGTGCTTGGAGTTGAAATCCAAGACAGAGAAGCTGGCGGCGCTACTCCGTCAAGCCGCGCGAGCCGGCTCGGATCTCTACGAGCGGCCGACGCGCCGAATACTCGACGAGACGGAGCAGGTCCTCGACAAAGCCCTCTCTTTGGTGGCGAAGTGCAGAGCGAATGGTCTCATGAAACGAGTCTTCACGATAATCCCTGCGGCGGCATTCAAGAAGATGCTCGCGCAGCTTGAGAATTCCACCGTGGATGTCTCCTGGCTCCTCCGCGTCTCCGCCGCGTCCGATGGATACTTAGGACTCCCACCTATCGCTGCGAATGAACCCATTTTGTGCTTTATCTGGGAGCAAATTGCCACGCTCTACACTGGATCGCTAGATGATCGGTCAGATGCGGCTGCCTCGCTCGTTTCGCTTGCTCGTGATAATGATAGATATGGGAAGCTGATAATTGAAGAAGGTGGAGTTGTGCCACTGCTGAAATTGGTGAAGGAAGGGAGATTAGAAGGGCAAGAGAACGCGGCGAGAGCGATTGGTCTTTTAGGCCGAGACCCCGAGAGTGTGGAGCATATGATTCAAGCTGGGGTTTGTTCTGTTTTTGCCAAGATTCTTAAAGAGGGGCCGATGAAGGTACAAGCTATGGTAGCTTGGGCTGTGGCGGAGCTTGCTTCTAGCCACCCCAAGTGCCAAGATCATTTTGCTCAGAACAATATCATTCGATTGCTTGTTGGCCATCTCGCATTCGAAACTGTTCAAGAACATAGTAAATACACAGTTACTAGTCAGAAGAATATGTCTACAATTGTTGCTATTGCTACCAAGAATCCTAAATTGCTTCAGAGGGATGAGCACAGCCAGGTCTCTCACCCCAATTCCAATCAGATCCAAAATGGGGGTTTGCCCAATGGGATGAATTCGAAGCCGAATCAGAGTTTGTATAACAATTCATTGTCTGGGTCTGGGGTGAGTATGAAAGGGAGAGAATTGGAGGATTTGGCAACGAAGACCTTGATGAAATCCAAGGCTGCGGAAGCCTTATGGAAGCTTGCCAAGGGGAATTCGACTATATGTAAGAGCATTACAGAATCTAGAGCACTCTTGTGTTTTGCTGTTCTGTTAGAAAAGGGTACTGAGGAGGTTCAATTTAATTCCGCAATGGCGCTGATGGAAATTGCCGCGGTAGCTGAGAAGGATGCCGAATTGAGAAGATCGGCATTCAAGCCTACTTCCCATGCTGCAAAGGCAGTTGTGGATCAAGTATTGAAAATTATTGAAAAGGAGGATAGTGATCTTCTTATCCCCTGTGTTAAGGTAATGGGGCATTTGGCGCGGACGTTTAAAGCTACTGAGACAAGGATTATTGGACCATTGGTGCAGTTAATGGATGAGACCGAGAGGGATGGGGAGGTTTCTAGGCAGGCTGCAATTGCATTGGCTAAGTTTGCTTGTAAGGATAATTACCTACATCATGATCATGCCAAGGCTATAATTAGTGCAGGAGGTGCGAAGCATTTGATCCAAATGGTGTACATTGGAGAACAGAAGGTTCAAATTTCGGGTTTGATTCTTCTATGCTGGATTGCGCTCCATGTTCCTGACAGTGAGGAGCTTGCAAAGACGGAGGTGCTCCCAGTGCTTGAGTGGGCATCAAAGCAAGGGTTCATGGTGCAAGACCCCTCGGTTGAGACACTATTGCATGAAGCCAAAGGTAGATTGGAGCTCTATCAGTCTAGAGGTACAAGGGGCTTCCATTGATTCATTATGAACAACTATTTTTAGCGATCACTTGTGTTTTTTGATCCCATTGGGTGTAAATAGTTGTAGGTTTTTCAGTTGTGTTAGGAAGTAGGAGCCCCCTACAAGTTATTTATAATTTTGTTTAGTTTTCATTTTATGTTATATGAATAGGGGCATGTTTTCTCTCGATTGATTACATTTTTGTGCTTTTGCTTGGAAAGGCAATTGTTGATAGTTCTTATTGTGTGAAAGATATTTCATTTGCTTGATTACATTTTAGTTTGTGCACATAATGTACTAAGGACAATCCTCAGAAACTCTTTCAAATTTTGTTATGATGCGCGATGGATGCATGAATTGTTTGTAAATATGGCATTGGGGGAAGTAGGATCCCCCACAGGTTCATAATTGTCTTGTAACTTTTGTTTCGTTTTGTCATTTGCCTTCTAACCAAGGGCTTTTTTTCTCTTTCATTTGCTTTTTACTTTTTCGCTTTTGCTTAGAGTGATAATTGTCCTTTTACGTAGAGTGACAATTGTTGATAGTTCTTATTCTGAGGGATATACTATTTGCTTGATTATTAGCCTTGTGCACTTAATGTAGGTAGGATCGTCAAGATATTCTTTCAAATTTGGTTTATCTTGTGTGATGGAATGAACGAAAATGAAAGGGGTTTGTGTATTCGAGACTGAATTCTCTAACTTTTGTTTAGATTTTTATTTCCTGACAAGATTGTTTTTACTTTGATTTGCTTGATTACCTCAGGCTTTTATTCAAAAAGGTAACAGTTGATAGTTTTTGTTATTCTAGAAAGGATATTTCATTTTCTTGATGATATTTCTTGTTTAGGAATGAACCTCTGAACTTTTAAGGAGTGTATGGATGGTCAAACGTCTTAATCATATTGCTTCCTGACTATTTACTAGAAATAGGTTTCCTCGATTATTTGGTTTAGGAGTGAATTCTTAGGGTACATAAACTTTGTAGATCTAGCGTATGGTATAGTCACTTAGTAAATTTATAGTTAGAACTGGATTTTTATCTTGGGTACTTATGCAAGGAGGAAACTCATTCTTGAAGAAGTGTTTGATTGAGTGAATGATTGGGGTACTTGAGTGTTGCTTATTGAGAAGCAAAATATAAATGTGGGTAAATTGAGATGGTTCCATCAGAACGTCACTATGTTGGTGCTATAGTTGTTCATGGAGAAACTACCATTGAAGCAGCTTGGATTCTTCTAAGAGTACCTTTTGTTTGTTACAAAGGACCGATAGAGATTGATTTGTTCTTGGTAAGACTATTACTAGCACTCCTGCAACTTCATCGCAGGCAAGGAATACCATGTAGTTCTTCTCCTCAATTTTCATGTTCAATGGGTAAAAATTGCTGGAAACTCTGCTTGGCTTTTGAGCTGACTTCTAAATTACTAGCTTCTTAAGTTTTATTTGAATTGATGCTAATTTGTCGAAGTCCCAGTTGTGAATTGAGACTTGTCATGTTTTTTTAACCAGTTTTGTGGAAAACTCAATGAAAATAGAATGAGAAGGAAGAGGACGGAACCATTAAAAAAGAAAAGGATAATGGAGCAGTTGAGGTTGAAGACGACTTATGGATTTTTTTAGTGTTCCACTGCGAAATATTCCTTCTTTTTATTAAAATGAGTTTGAGAAGAAGCGTGAGTTGAAGCTTTCATCGATCTTCTTGATAGCTTGAGGTAGCATTCAGATTGCTCGTTGAATATTTGATTTGTGTGACCTGCCCTGGTTACTCTTAATATCAATGTAGTTTGAGAGTTTCATTCCATCCCTCAAGGAAGACCCTTCAAACTTGAAAGTCTCCCAAGTGTTTGGTCGTGTGCATTGTACACAAACATCCACCTAGAAAATAATTTTCTCATAAATGAATAGACCTCTTATTAGATCTAAGTCTCATAAAATAAAACAGCGAGAGCATTAAAAGGGAAGGAGTGGTCGACCGAAGATTCTGAACGGGGATGTTGGCCAATATGTAAACAACTTATCGCTCCGTCTCTCTCGAGTCAATCGATTGATCCCTCCACCACTACCACATGAGCAACCAGAGCCACAACTTAGCTCAGCTCCGCCACTTGCGATGGCGAACTTAATGAAGCAAATCATAGCACAGCCGATCCAACTAGCAGACCAAGTGTCGAAAGAAGCCGAGGAAGCCCACTCGTTCAAGCAAGAGTGCTTGGAATTGAAATCCAAGACAGAGAAGCTAGCGACGCTGCTCCGTCAAGCCGCGCGAGCTGGCTCGAATCTCTACGAGCGACCGGCGTGCCGAATACTCGACGAGACTAAGCAGGTCCTCGACAAAGCCCTCTCTGGTAGGAAAGTGCAGAGCTAATGGTCTCATGAAACGAGTCTTCACAATAATTTTGCGGCGTTCAAGAAGATGCGCGCGCAACTTGAGAATTCCACCGTGGATGTCTCCTGGCTTCTTCGCGTCTCCGCTGCGTCTGATGGATACTTAGGACTTCCACCTGTCGCTGCGAATGAACCCATTTTGTGCGTAATCTGGGAGCAAATTACCACGCTATACACCAGATCGCTAGAAGATCGGTCCGATGCGGCAACCTCGCTTGTTTCGCTTGCTCGTGATAATGATAGATATGGGAAGTTGATAATTGAAGAAGGTGGAGTTGTGCCACTGCTAAAATTTAAAATTGGTGAAGGAAGGGAGATTAGAAGGGCAAGAGAACGCGGCGAGAGCGATTGGTCTTTTAGGCCGAGACCCTGAGAATGTGGAGCATATGATTCAAGCTGGGGTTTGTTCTGTTTTTGCCAAGATTCTTAAAGAGGGGCCGATGAAGGTACAAGCTATGGTAGCTTCGGCTGTGGCGGAGCTTGCTTCTAGTCACCCCAAGTGCCAAGATCATTTTGCTTAGAACAATATCATTCGATTGCTTGTTGGCCATCTCGCCTTCGAAACTGTTCAAGAACATAGTAAATACACAGTTACTAGTCAGAAGAATATGTCTACAATTGTTGCTATTGCTACCAAGAATCCTAAATTGCTTCAGAGGGATGAGCACAGCCAGGTTTCTCTCCTTAATTCTAATCAGATCCAAAATGGGGGTTTGCCCCAATGGGATGAATTCGAAGCCGAATCAGAGTTTGTATAACAATTCATTGTCTGGGTCTGGGGTGAGTATGAAAGGGAGAGAATCAGAGGATTTGGCTACGAAGACCTTGATGAAACCCAAGGCTGGGAAAACCCCATGGAAGCTTGCGAAGGGGAATTCGACTATTCGTAAGAGCATTACAGAGTCTAGAGCACTCTTGTGTTTTGCTGTTCTGTTAGAAAAGGGTACTGAGGAGGTTCAATTCAATTCCATAATGGCATTGATGGAAATAGCCGCGGTAGCTGAGAAGGATGCCGAATTGAGAAGATTGGCATTCAAGCCTAATTCCCATGCAGTTGTGGATCAAGTATTGAAATATTTGAAAAGGGGGATAGTGATCTTCTTATCCCGTGTGTTAAGGTAATGGGGCATTTGGCACTGACGTTTAAAGCAACGGAAACAAGGATTATTGGACCATTGGTGCAGTTAATGGATGAGACCAAGAGGGATGGGGAGGTTTCTAGGCAGGCTGCAATTGCATTGGCTAAGTTTGCTTGTAAGGATAATTACCTACATCATGATAATGCCAAGGCTATAATTAGTGCAGGAGGTGCGAAGCATTTGATCCAAATGGTGTACATTGGAGAACAGAAGGTTCAAATTTCGGGTTTGATTCTTCTATGCTGGATTGTGCTCCATGTTCCTGACAGTGAGGCGCTTGCAAAGACGGAGGTGCTCCCAGTGCTCGAGTAGGCATCAAAGCAAGGGTTCATGGTGCAAGACCCCTCGGTTGAGACACTATTGCATGAAACCAAAGGTAGATTGGAGCTCTATCAGTCTAGAGGTACAAGGGGCTTCCATTGATTCATTATGAACAACTGTTTTTAGTGATAACTAATTTTTTATCACTTGTGTTTTTTGATCCCATTGGGTGTAAATAGTTTTAGGTTTTTCAGTCGTGTTAGGAAGTAGGAGCCCCCTACAAGTTATTTGCAACTTTTGTTTAGTTTTTCATTTTATGTTATATGAATAGGGGCTTGTTTTCCCATGATTGATTACATTTTTGTGCTTTTGCTTAGAAAGGCAATTGTTGATAGTTCTTATTGTGTGAACGATATTTTATTTGCTTGATTACATTTTAGCTTGTGCACATAATGTTCTTTGGACAATCCTCAGAAGCTCTTTCAAATTTGGTTATGATGCACGATGGATTCATGGATTGTTTGTAAATATGGCATTGGAGGAGTAGGATCCCCCACAGGTTCATAATTGTCTTGTAACTTTTGTTTAATTTTGTCATTTGCCTTCTAACCAGGGGCTTTTTTTCTCTTTCATTTACTTTTTTTACTCTTTTGCTTTTGCTTAGAGTGATAATTGTCCTTTTACGTAAAGTGACAATTGTCGATAGTTTGTATTTTGAGGGATATGCTATTTGCTTGATTATTAGCCTTGTGCACATAATGTAGGTAAGATCCTCAAGATATTCATTCAAATTTGGTTTATCAGGTGTGTGATGGAATGAACGAAAATGAAAGGGGTTTGTGTATTCGAGACTGAATACTAACTGTTGTTTAGATTTTCATTTCCTGACAAGATTGTTTTTACTTTGATTTGCTTGATTACCTTTGGCTTTTATTCAAAAAGGTAACAGTTGATAGTTTTTGTTATTCTAGAAAGGATATTTCATTTTCTTGATGATATTTATTGTTTAGGAATGAACCTCCGAACTTTTAAGGAGTATATGGATGGTCAAACGTCTTAATCATATTGCTTCCTGAATATACACTAGAAGTATGTTTGCTCGATTATTTGGTTTTAGGAGTGAATTCTTAGGGTATATAAACTTTGTAGATATGGTCTAGTCACTTAGTAAGTTTATAGTTAGAACTGTATTTTTATCCTGGGTACTTATGCAAGGAGGAAACTCATTCTTGAAGAAGTGTTTGATTGGGGGTACTTTAGTGCTGCTTTTTGAGAAGCAAAATATACATGTGGGTAAATTGAGGTGGTTCCATCGGAACGTCACTGTGTTGGTGCTATAGTTGTTCATGGAGAAACTGCCATTGAAGTAGCTTGGATTATTCTAAAAGTACCTTTTGTTTGTTACAAAGGACTGATAGAGATTGATTTGTTCCTGGTAAAACTATTACTAGCACTCCTGCAACTTCATCGCAGGCAAGGAATACCATGCAGTTCTTCTCCTCAATTTTTATGTTCAATGGGTAAAAATTGTTGGAAACTCTGCCTGCCGGGCTTTAGAGCTGACTTAAAAAAAAATTACTAGCTTCTTAACTCTTATTTGAATTGATGCTAATTTGTTGAATGCCCAGTTGTGAATTGAGACTTATGATGTTTTTAACCTGTTTTGTGGAAAAACTCGATGAAAATATAATAAGAAGGAAGAGGACGGAAGCATTAAAAAAATAAAAGGATAATGGAGCAGTTGAGGTTGAAGACGACTTTATGGATATTTTTAGTATTCCATTGCGAAATATTCCATCTCTTATTAAATGAGTTTGAGAAGAAGCGTGAGTTGAAGCTTTCATCGATCTTCTTGATGGCTTGAGGTAGCATTCAAATTGCTCGTTGAATATTTGATAGGTGTGACCTACCCTGGTTATTCTTAATATCGATATATAGTTTAAGAGTTTCCTTCTATCCCTCAAGAAAAACCCTTCAAACTTGAAAGTCTCCCAAGTGTTTGGTCGTGTGTGTTGTACACAAACATCCACCAAGGAAATAATTTTCTTAGAAATGAATAGACCTCTTATTAGATCTCAGTCTCGTAAAATAATACAGCGAGAGGACGAGCATTAAAAGGGAAGGAGTGGCCGACCCGAAGATTCTGCGCGGGGATGTTGGCCAATATGTAAACAACTTATCGCTCTGTCTCTGTTGCAAATCGCAGTTTTCAGACAGTGCTTGCCGTCTCCTAATTAAGTAGTCATCGTCATCATCATGGAATAATGAGCAGTTATATATATTACAAGGGTTTCCACTGTGCTGTGGGTTGATTCAGAAACCCATTATCAAACAATAAGACACTGATCATACAGTGTCGCATATGTTTGAGGAATCTTACATGAGGAGGTACAAAACCTCTGAATTTACTTATTTTATTAATTAATTATGCTTTTCAGCTGCTTAGTAGGTTTTGATTGTTGTTTCATTTGTCGTCATCGATGGCTTTGGCCCTATAGTCTTGGATCATGTTCATATTTTCTTGAAAAGAGAATCATGGATTCCATAACTATCCAGTTGATTTAAATGAATTAGTGAAGCGTGTTCCACCCAAAGATGCATGGAAGCGGAAACGTGCATCTAGTCGGACATGGACACGACACATCGACTTGATAATTTCTCAATAACTAAAACTCGACACATAATACTATTTTTCTAGTAACTCATATAAACATGAATACTAATCTTTAAAAAATGTCTCTTTATGGCAAAAAAGAAAAAAAAAAGATAAGAAGTAGATGAGAGAAAAAATAAATTAGAGAAGATAACAAAAAAAAAAAAAACAACGATTAAAAAACATAGACTACCTCTATGTTTTAGTGTAGAGGTGGGCATTGCTTTCCAAAAAAAAGAAGAGGTGGACATCCAATCTCACGATCCTGAACTCGTCTCGTCCCGATTTTTTTGGATCCTTTTGGGATTGATCAAACTCATCCCGATTCCGTCATATCCTGATCTAGAGTGGGATGGGATCGGGATGGAGATTTTCAATCCCACCTATCACGTCCCGTCCCGAATTTATTTATTTAATATTTATTATTATTAATTTTAATCAAAATACTCTTCTAAATTAAAGTTTATGATGTGTTGAAATTAAATCAATGTAAAATGAAATTCTATACAAAATCTAAATGAATTGAATCATTAATTCTAAATGAAATTTAATATTTATTTGCCTTCCAAAAAAAGTTTAATATTTATTTATTTAATATCTATTATTATATGTATATAAATTTGACATTATTAGTGTGTGAGTAATGTGAGATAAAACTCTTTTTGTTATTTTTTTGGATGACTATTTAGTACGTGTTCATCCCGTCCCGATCCCGTTTGATATGGGACGAGGTCGGAATGATGTTTATATCATCTCGTCCCGTCCCGATCCCGGTCCCGAATGAACGAAATGAGGTAGGGATAGATTCATCTCGTCCCATCCCGTCACACATCAATTTTAACTGTACACGCATCTCTAGGTATATCTAACAATCCAAATTTAATTATGTGCGCATCTCGAAGCAAATCTATTGATTCAGTACACACCTCGAGGAAATTTTAACTGTTCAGATTTATTCGTGCACACATTTCAATAAATTTGATACTATGAGTTTACTTGTGCACACATCTCGAGAAAATCTGAGATTTTATTAGCTATTTTATTGTATGGTGCATATTGCAAATTACCCAAAAAACACTTTCACTTCTTCTTCCTCATTTGTTTCACAACCCCACCATCATCGACGAAGGAGGAAAAAGGGGAAAAAGAGGAGGGTTGTGAAATAGAGGAGGAAGGAGGAAGATGAGGGATGAAGAAGAATTGTGAAACAGAAGAGGAAGGAAGAAGAGGATGGAGGATGAATGGGGAAGTGGTGGCGAGGCTGCCAGACAGAAAATGAAGAATGAGAATAAGAGGAGGGAGGATGAGGAAAGAGGAAGAGGAGGGAGGATGAAGGGGGAGGTGGTGGCAAGGCTGTGAGATAAATGATGAAAAAGAAGAGGAAGATAAGGGAGGAGGTGGCGGCGGGGCTGTGAAACGGATGAGGAAGAAGTGAAAGAGGAGGAAGTCGTGGAAGTTTTTTTTTTGAGTAATTTACAATATGCCCCCTATAAAAATAGCTAATACAAGGTCACCAAGATTTTTCAAGATGCATGCACGATTCAATTCAGACAGTCAAAATTCTCGAGATGTGTGCACATTTAAATCAGAATGTCGGATTCTCCTCGGAATGTAGGCACGAATAAATATGAATCGACAAACTTTCCTCGAGGTATGTGTTGGATTGTTAGATTTATCTCAAGATGTGTGCTCAACTAAATTTGGACTGTTAGATTTACCTAGAGATGTATGTACGATTAAATTTGAACCGTTAAAATTTTCTCGAGATGAGTTGTTTAAGATACAATTTTTTAAAATTAACTATTAGGTTTTTCTCGAGATACAATTACGATTTCAGTTGGGTCTTAAATTTTTTTTCGAGATGAGATATTTGAGATACGAAAAATTCAATCTCAGCCTTTGATTTCTCGAGGGGGAGAGAGTTAGAATGTAAACTTAAATAATGTCGATAATTCTGAAAAGTTTATCCCATCATTTTGAGTCGCAGGCTGAACCCTCAGTAGCTCAGCTAGTTGGAGTGGACTTAAAATAACAGCCCCAGCCTTATGGGCTTCGGCATTTAAAGGCCTCAAATGTTCAATAGCTTGGGCTTAAACAGTGTACCTGACTTGGTTTGGGCTTAAACAGTGTACGTGGTTTGACCCAGAAAACCTAAACCAAATATCAGATTGGGTGAATCGGACCTTGGCGAAAACAAATTTCTGCGCTCCAAAATTGTGTTAACTTATATCCAAATATTATGGATCAGAGCTCAAAAAATTCTTGGGCCACATTTTTTACAAGTTCAAATTGGAAATCTAAGTTTTGGTGATGATGGATTTGTTCTTAGGTGTTTTTTTTTAAAGCAAAAAGTGTATTAAAATTGAACATATTATTTTTAATTATAATTGATAGTTTACCACAAGCAATTGAACATATTCTTTTTAATTAAAATTGAGATTTTCCAACTGAAATAATATTAGAGTGTGTTTGATTTTTGTTAGGGCGTTGCGCACATAAGCATAGTGGAAGGGAGGAGAGAAATGAGTGAGTGAGCATGAAAGTAGTTACCTTTCACCGCACATCTTTTCGCAAAACACATTTCCATGGAAAATTCAACATAATTATTTTTGCAAAAATCATGGGATGAAGATTTTTCCAATTGCTATATGATCTTCACTATTTTTTCACGCTTAGATTTTGAAATTGCTCTCTAAATCAAATTAACGCATTTGAAATCGAGGAAAGTCTAACTGTTTAGATTTATTCGTGCACACATTTCAAGAAAAATTGATGATCTGAGTTAACTTGTGCATGCATCCCGAGAAAACTCTAACGTTATAAATTTAAGTATATACATCTCGAGAAAATTTGGGATTTTATTAGCTATTTATTGTATGGTGCATATTGCAAATTACCCAAAAAACACTTTCACCTATTCTTTCTCATTTGTTTCACAGCCCCGCCATCATCGACGAAGGAGGAAAAAAGAGGAGGGTTGTGAAATAGAGAAGGAATGAGGAAGATGAGGGATGAGGAGGAATTGTGAAACAGAAGAGGAAGGAGGATGAATGAGGTGGTGGTGGCGAGGTTGCGAGACAGAAAATGAAGAATGAGAGGAAGAGGAGGGAGGATGAAGGGGGAGGTGGTGGCAAGGCTGTGAGATAGAGGATGAAAAAGGAGAGGAAGAGAAGGGAGGAGGTGGCGGCGGAGCTGTGAAACGGATGAGGAAGAAGTGGAAGTTTTTTTTTTGAGTAATTTACAGTATGCCCCTTATAAAAATAGCTAATACAAGGTCACCAAGATGCGTGCATGATTAAATTCAGACAGTCAAATTTTCTCGAGATGATTGCACATTTAAATCAGAACGTCGGATTCTCCTTGGGATGGGACATGAATAAATATGAATCGACAGACTTTCCTCGAGGTATGTGTTGGATTGTTAGATTTATCTCGAGATGTGTGCTCAACTAAATTTGGACAGTTAAATTTACCTAGAGATGTATGTACGATTAAATTTGAACCGTTAAATTTGTTTCGAGATGAGTTGTTTAAGAAACAATTTTTTAAAATCAACTGTTAGATTTTCCTCGAGATATAATTACGATTTCAGTTGGGCCTCAAAATTTTTCTCGAGATGAGATGTTTGAGATGCAAAAAATTCAATCTCAACCTTTAATTTCTTAGTGGTATTTTGGTAATCCGCTTTGGGAGGAGGAGGAGGGGGAGAGACTTAGAATGGTAAACTTAAATAATGTCGATAACTCGAAAAGTTTATCCCATCATTTTGAGTTGCAGGCTGAACCCGCTCAGCTAGTTTAACAGCCCCAGCCTTATGGGCTTCGGCATTTAAAGGCCTCAAATGTTCAATAGATTTAGGCTTTTATACAACATGTGCTTAAGTTGATCTTATATTGTACTGGACTTGGGCTTAAACAGTGTACCTGATTTGGTTTGACCCAGAAAACCTAAACCAAATATCAGATTGGGTGAATCGGGCCTTGGCGAAAACAAATTTCTGCGCTCCAAAACTGTGTTAACTTATATCCAAATATCATGGATCAGACTTGGGCCACATTTTTTACAAGTTCAAATTGGAAATCTAATTTTTGGTGATGATGGATTTGTTCTTAGCTGTTTTTTTTTTTTAAAGCAAAAAATGTATTAAAATTGAACATATTAGTTTTAATTATAATTGATAGTTTACCACAAGCAATTGAACATATTCTTTTTAATTAAAATTGAGGTTTTCCAACTGAAATAATATTAGAGTGTGTTTGATTTTTGTTAGGGCGTTGCGCACATAATCATAGTGGAAGGGAGAAGAGAAATGAGTGAGTGAGCATGAAAGTAGTTACCTTTCACCGCACATCTTTTTGCAAAACACATTTCCATGGAAAATTCAACATAATTATTTTTACAAAAATCATGGGATGAAGATTTTTCCAATTGCTATATGATCTTCACTATTTTTTGGCTTAAATTTTTTTTTTAATTAAAAAAAATCAAGCACACGCTTAGATTTTGAAATTGCTCTCTAAATCAAATTAACGCATTTGAATAATTAAATCTGAAAATGAAAATAAGCCAGCCCGATCAGCCCACCTTTTCCAATTAACTCGTAGAGGTTTAGGTGGAGATGGAACATTTCAAACCCAATATAAGGTTGGGCTCGCGTTCTATATATTACAAATTCAAGTTCACGGGGGATTGTGGTGCGTTGTTTGACTATAGGATGAGTATCACCTACAGTAATACCTGTGGCTATTACTAATCTCTCGCAAATATTTAGCCTTGGACCAAATTTACCACTTAATTAGTGCTGCATTTCCCAATTCTAACACCACATGGCGTGAGAGGTTTGGTTTGGGTGTAAATCTGATGATATCACCAATACATTTTGATGAAACTACACAAAATAATTCTCATTTTATTCTTTAAATCAATAAATTAAATAAAATTAGACAGGCCTAAATGAATCAACATGCAGGTTTGATGGAGTCCCAAGTCCTAGTAAGCATGGACCTCTCTAAAGCAACTGCAGATAAAATATCAAAAAAAAAAACCTATCCAAAACCCAACCAAACATGAATCCAAACCTCTTGAGATCATAACGACCACTTCATTCCCTCTTCGAATCTCCTCCACCCAATCTGATTATCCTCAACTGCTCTCTTTTCCTCCTCTTCTTTCTTTACATTAAAACTCCATAAACCTCACTGTTACTCTCTCTTACTCTCTTCACTTATTCTAACCAAACCAAACCAATCAACATGGCTGCTGCAATTACTGCTGCAGTATCACTACCTTCCTCTAAGTCCTCCTCACTTTCCTCCAGAAACTCTTCAATCTTCTCTGACAGAACTAACTTCAACAAGGTGCAATAAAATTTGTTAAAAAATGAGTCTACATTTGTTTTTGAAGTCTGGGTTGCGTTTAACATGAAATTTATGATCTGGGTTTTGATTTTCAGAGCTACTTATACTCCAAAAATGTGTCAATTGGAGGGAAAGTGGTGCCCATTAGAGCTCAGGTGACTACTGATGCCCCTGCTAAAGTAGAGAAGGTGTCGAAAAAATATGAGGAGGGTGTTGTTGTCAATAAGTTCAAGCCAAAGAACCCATACATTGGTAGATGTCTTCTTAACACCAAGATCACTGGTGATGATGCACCTGGTGAGACCTGGCACATGGTCTTCAGCACTGAGGGTATGTTCTCTTTCATCTTCTTATGATTGATTTTTGTATGTAATGAAGTGATTGTTTATTGAATTATGTTTTGTAAGTGTGTTTATGTTTGTGGTTGTTCATGGATTGATTGATCTGATGAGTTAATTTGATTACATGGTTTTGGGATTGGTGCTATATGGATTGTTTGATCTAATGAGTGGATTTGGTTTGATGGTTTTAGGAGAGGTGCCATACAGAGAAGGACAAAGTATTGGAGTTGTGCCCGATGGGATCGACAAGAATGGCAAGCCACACAAGCTGAGGTTGTATTCTATTGCCAGCAGTGCTATTGGAGACTTTGGTGACTCAAAGACTGTAAGTTCTAATTTACATGTATCAGCATTGTATTGTTTATTTGTTGGTTATTTATAATTCAAATATGTTGACAGCATGATCTTTCAGTTTTGTTGATGTATAGAGACCCATCGCTCCAAAATGATATTATCTTCCTGCGCGATATTTAGTTTTGTTTGTATATGAATATCAATTTTGCTTTATCATGGCATTCCATGGTTGAACCAATTATATTCTGTTTTTTGCAAAGGTTTCTCTTTGCGTGAAGCGGTTGGTTTACACCAATGATGCAGGAGAGGTTGTCAAGGGAGTCTGCTCAAACTTTCTCTGTAAGATTTTTACAGATGCGATCTTTTTAAATTTTATCCACTATGCAATTTCTAGCTTAGTTTACTCTGCATATTCTCCAGCCTGTTAGTGGATAAAATTAAAATGATTTGATTGTGATTATCTAATATTATAAATGCAGGTGACTTGAAGCCTGGGGCCGAAGTGCAGATCACGGGACCAGTTGGGAAAGAAATGCTTATGCCTAAAGACCCAAATGCTACCGTCATTATGGTAAGTGTCCTTTATATATACACATTTGGACAAACATTGAAAAAAATTAAAATCAAACAGATATCATACTGATGCCTTTATCTAGAAGACAAACATGTAAATAGATTTGTGTTAATTATTATTTATGATCATGCAAATCACACAGAAGTTGAAGAAGTGTTACTAAATTTCTTTGTTTCAGCTTGCAACAGGAACTGGAATTGCTCCTTTCCGCTCGTTCTTGTGGAAAATGTTCTTTGAGAAGCACGAAAACTACAAGGTACTTCAATACTTCATAAAAGTCCATTTTCAGAGATGAGTCAAATACCCTTTCGAATTTAGATATCCACCTTAAACCTCTAATTTCAATTGTCAAATTAATGTCCGCGAAAATTTGTGAAACTACATGTAAACCTGATTAGCCCCAGTTGGAAACACCATGGCTTCACAATTCATTCTAGAAGGCATAAACTCTGCACTCTGCTTAGTGATAATCACATTGGAGTTAACAGCCGTGTAAATTTTGCAAGTAAAAACAATGTTGAAAGTCTTTCTAATGGGTTATTTTTGAAAACACAATATTGAAAGTCTTTCTAATGGGTTATTTAGCAGTAGAATTTTTGGTAGCAGATAATCAACTCTATGGTTCAACAACTTACAAGTATCCCGGAAACTGATATTTTCTAAATTTCAAGTGGGAGTTCATGGTAAAGATACCCTGCATTTCTAAAGCTGTGTTACCATCAAGATTTATCCCCAATCATGTAGCGTATACGCCTCATACAACTTCCTTGTTTTCGCGGTTGAACTAGCACAGAGCAGAATCAAGAAAACTCATGTCATTTACAGTTGTTTATATTACATTCATGTCATTTATAGTTGTATGTTTATTTTGCAGATGATATGCTTATGTATAAGCACCATGTATAAATATGACCTTCACTTGATTGGGTAATGAGGTTTTATATTATTTTGCAGTTCAATGGGTTGGCATGGCTCTTCTTGGGCGTACCTACAGGCAGCTCATTGCTCTACAAGGAGGTGAGTTTGATCTGGCAAGAAATGCTTTTCTGTCAGATTAGTATAATAGACTTCGAGGATACATACTTTTCTTGCAGTTTTTGTTGCTTACACTACATTTCTTATCCTATTTGGGCAGGAATTTGAGAAGATGAAGGAGAAGGCACCAGAGAATTTCAGACTTGACTTTGCTGTCAGCAGAGAACAAACTAATGAGAAGGGAGAAAAGATGTACATCCAAACCCGAATGGCCCAATACGCAGAGGAGTTGTGGGAGTTGCTCAAGAAAGACAGCACCTTCATATACATGTGTGGTCTCAAGGGAATGGAGAAGGGTATTGATGACATTATGGTGGGTTTGGCCGCTAAAGAAGGTAAAAGATCCGTCAACAAGTTCAGGTGTATTGAAGCTCATTGATTTGCACCGCACTTTAATCTTTTTCTTGGTATTCTCTACTTTTTACAGGCATTGACTGGACTGAGTACAAAAGAACACTTAAGAAGGCAGGGCAATGGAATGTTGAAGTATACTGATTTCTTCTTATACAACAAGAGTCTCTTGGTTTGAAGAAGCAATCTTTGATTTCTTGTCTATGTAGATAGGTAACCATTTCTTTTTTGTATTATATTTCGCGTAAGGCAGCTGTATTATTATTGCCTTCTCAAGAGATTCCTTGCAAAGAGATCCTGAATCATACTATATAAAATGAAGCAATTCGGCCTCTTGTAAGCATTCTCCACTTATTTGTCAATCTCAACCTACATTTTTCCTCCCCAAAATTCTCAAATAGTATCTTCTTGTTAGACTGAAAGCTTGAAGTAGCACAGATTGGATTACATGTCTCACGATCAGCTTTCATCAGTAGTGTTGTTCACTTCCTAGATGAAGCTAACATGTGACCAGGTTTTGTTCATTTCGGTGACGATCATCAGCATTTCTCTTGCAAAATCGTTAAATTTTGCCAAAGGAATGAGTACATTCTCATAACAAATATCTATTAGCTGGTTAATTAATCGTGTATGAACATCATTTCAGGACTCACATCTCCATGTTGGATTAGAATGTGCAAAAAATATTCGAAACGCAGTGTTTCACACTGACATGATGAATCTAGGGAGTGAGCTCCTGTGTCTGTCCATTCGGTTTTTTACGCGTTCTTGAGTTTTTTCCTTTGTTCTCATTCCTCGAAAAGGCTTTTCAGTCCAATTATGATCAAGGATTTATAGCATCGGAATCTAATTATGCGTCCAGATAGGAATGTGCAGAACCCAACTTTTTCGAATTTGACTGGAATATGTATAGAATTGTTACAAACAATATATACCTTATTCTGAAAATCTTTCTGGGTTGATATTATGCACCTAGATAATGTCACATCATCTATATTGTTTAGAACCAAATCTAGCTCAGTTTCCATAAACTATCTGATTTGCTGCACTTGTATGCGAGGAATGAAAAGCGTATAAAATCGATAACATTCTACACAACTTGATGTTGTATAATTGAAAGAAACACCTTTTCTCAAACAGTGAGAACTGAGAACCACCCATGTTGAATCAGTGGATGGATATCTCAATGTCTGTTTCTGTCATCATGTTTCATGGCCTACACAAAGCTTCTTGATAAAGGAATCACCAATATCTACCACAATTTCCCTTGGTCTATTGTGTCCATACCCAGTGCAGAATGACCAAAAACAAAATAATTTGGAAGTGTTGTCTAACCCGGTTAGCAGAAGATCATCCGCGAAGAAGTGTAGAAATGGCAAGTTTAGCAACAATGTCTAAACCTTGCTATGCGACTTCTTGTAAAAATTATTTGTTTATTTATTGATAGCCAACAACCAAAATTCGAAAGCCATGTAGCATTGGAGATCTAAAAATAAAAAAAATTGTCAAAATGTGTTTAGACTGTGAAAATGTGATATATGGGAAAGAAAATTACAGTTTCTTTTGTTCTGGGATTCATTGTAGTTAAAAGAGCAAGAGTATTTACTGTTACGTTTGAAATTGAAAATGTGGTCATCTTGCTCCTTCATGTCAACATAGTTTTGTCATCTCACTTACCTCTTTAAAACACATAAAAGTGTCAGATTCAATACAGATGCAATGAAACCTCTAATAAGTCCCTCTGCTCTGAAACTGATGAAGACCATGAAGCTTAATCCAGATTACATCTCTTCTTCTTTGCTCACAGTCACAGGTACACCATCGATGATACTTTCTTATTGGATCCAGTAGTTGCTTTTACGTAATTTGTAGATCTATGCTATGTTGATGTATAAAGGATCAAATGGGATGTTCCCAATTCTTTCTTGTCAAAATTGTGTTTTGCATTCTTCATGTTCTTTTCGTGTCTCTAGATTGTATGGTTTATTCTTGTGAAATTGCTAGTTTTCGAACCTTACAAGATGCATTTTCATGGAATAGGAAGGCACCAAGGTTCCATGAACCATTAAAAAGACCTGCCTTTAAAAAGAAAAAAGAAAAAAAAAACCACACCAGTTCCACGGTTCCACCTCCCACTTTCTCATATTCTCTGTCCCTAGATTTGCCTGTCTTTGTATCATTTTTCCTTTTCGCATCTTTCTCATTGATTTATTTCTTTGTGACATAGATCCTCACCAACCCCCAATACCAATATTGATTAATTGATTCTTCTATCAGTTCTATTCCATAGCTATGACTATAATTAAAAAACCGCAAAAGTAAATTATTGATGTTGCAATGAGATATGTAACACTGCAAGTCCCTGTGCACGGCTCTATTTCATGAAGTGTGGCTTCACATTTAAATTCGACACCACCAACCATATTAAAAACTAGGGACTACAAGATCCCTGTTGAGTTAAAATAGACTCCAAAGCAAATATTCATCTTTGAATGCGTAGTTAAAAGAAGCAAGAAACCATAAATACCTATTAGGTGCGAGTCTGTATTTTAACACCATACAACTGTGGCGCTGAAAATGGGAACACATTTTCAATGACAACCAATCAACCACTACAACATATATAGGATATTTCGAAGAAAAACAACAAAAAATAAAAATCCTGGATGATGGTATTCAAGTCCCAGGGTTGCATCATTTCTCAAAAAAATATTTAAATAGTTTTAGATGTCCATTAAAATTGCCCGCGCTCCTGTAAAAATAGTATAATTTACACATATATTGTTGCAACATCATATTTGATTTTAAAATTAAGGATTATATTTTTATCATTTTGAAAGCTATTATTCTAGTCAATAATCTCAATTCTAATATACCCACTTTTGATCAGGTTTTGAGCTTTTTACACTTCTACCATTTTTATAGATAATGTTTTGTAGTTATGTTTTAAAGAAAAAGATAAAAGTAAAAAAAAATCAGCCGGATCAAAAAATGACTTTAAAGCCTGGCTACCTAGACAAACTCGGTCAATAATTTATATAATCTGTTTGGTTAGCATTTTTCTTGAAAAATTGAATTCATTTTTGTTGTTATGCAAATTTCTGCTGTTTGATTGTCTATTTAGTGACAAAAATTTATTATTCATCAGGCTATTTTCCGGCTCATAGAAATCCAAGTTTGAAGAAAATACCTCAAAATCGAATTCACGAAAACGATTTCATTTTTTGTGAAATCAAATAGACCCATAAATGTTACACTTTCTAGCCACTTGAGAACCAAAATTTGTCCAGATCCGACCCAAACAAAAATTTGTCCAGATCCAAACAAATTTTTTTATCTCGAGACACATCTACGATGCTCGGTACCACCGGACACCAAACCAGGCACCTGAACCAGTGCACCGTAGTAGTGCTCCAAAAATTAATCAAAATTATCAAGAACATCCTGGTTCCAAATCATGGATTCACCTTTAATATTTGGAATCAATTCTTATCTATAAAATTAAAATCCCCTCTTCTACAAATGGAAAGCCTTAGTTGGATCCAACTAATCCCCTCAAACCTCCAAATGATAATCAATCTTTCCAAAGACCCCTTCCCATTCCATTTGTTTGTAGTCATTTTTCCCTCCTTGAAAATTGTTTTAAGGGCATGTCTCCCTTGTCATGTCCCATCCACCCTACTGACCTACCCTTTGACCCATCTCTGACCCTTTGACCATTCTATCACAAGTCGCACAACAGCCCAATTTTTATTTAATTTTTTCATTTTTTTAGTAATTATTGTTTGCCAAAATTTGGATAGGTAGCATGGAAATGGAAGATGAAAGGGTCAGGGAGAGAAAATGGGCAAATTTCTTCCTCTTTATAGAAACCCTAATGGGCAGGGAAGCTATCGACCGTTGGATTTCTCTGATTGAAGGAAAGTCGTCGGATTTATTCGCTTGACGATATTTTGTCAAGAGAGAGAGGTGGTGACGTGGCTCCCGATTCCATTCGAAGGGTTTTTTTTTCTATAAATACCGAAATATAGAGAGGGAACAAATCAAAGCTTTCGCTCTGTTCTCTTTGTGCTTTTTAGGGTTAGGGTTTGGTCCCTAATTCAATATTTGTTATTTGAGTGATCGATTGAGAGAGATCTAATGGCGCAAGGGAGCAGAATGACTGGATCTGTGAAGTGGTTCAATGGAACCAAGGGGTTCGGCTTCATCACGCCGGACGATGGTAGTGAAGATCTCTTCGTGCACCAAAGCTCGATCAAATCCGAGGGGTTTAGGAGCTTAGCGGAGGGAGAGACTGTGGAGTTCCAGATCGAGCAAGGGGATGATGGAAGGACCAAGGCGGTGGAGGTGACGGGGCCAAATGGGGCGTTTATTGAGGGGAAGAGGGATAACTTTGGTGGCGGAAGAGGTGGAGGAGGACGTGGGTATGGTGGAGATGGTGGATATGGAGGAGGTGGTGGTGGTGGTGGTGGGTATGGGTTTAACGGTGGGTCCCGAAGCGGCGGTGGGAGAGGTGGACGTGGTGGTGGTGGTGGTTATGGTGGAGGAAGCGGTGGATACGGAGGTGGTGGTTATTCTAGCGGTGGTGGGGGTGGTGGAGATAGAAGCTGTTACAACTGTGGACAGTCTGGACACTTTGCTAGAGACTGTTCTCAGCAACCCAGCGGCGGTGGTGGTGGAGGCGGCGGTGGACGCTATGGTGGTGATGGTGGTGGTCGCTTCGGTGGCGGAGGAGGCGGTGGTGGTGGTGGATGCTATACCTGTGGCGAGGAAGGGCACTTCGCAAGAGACTGCCCTCAGAACAGCAGGAACTGAGCTGAAGAAGGGGAGAGGTAAAAGAGAGTGATAAAACATGTTCATGTTTTAGAGCTTTTCTTTATATTGTCTCTCTTTAGTTATGTTTTTTTGGTTGTTGCTTATGGTTTTTTTGGTGACCTGTGTTTAAAGTTTGGAGGTTTTGATCTATTTGGTCATTTTTTCAGCTTTGTTAGACATAATCTGGTTCTTGTTTTGTTTACTTTGTGCGTTTGGGGTTTTAAGCTGTTTAGTTTCTTTTTAACTCTTTAAGGTGTTAAAAAGGTGATACTCGTTAGAAAAAGAAATCAAATGTTGTTCTCTCTATGCGACTCTGGTCATATACATATATGGCTTGATTAATGAATGAATGGATTAGCCTCAGCTTTACCTTTTGTAATGTCGCGTGTTTGATTTTTATGTGTTAGTATCATTGTTCATTGCATGTATTGCTGACCCTATGTTTTGTGCAGCTATAGTTTTTATGTTGTTGTGGGTACATCTATTACTTGTCGTTGTGTATACATTGATCACTAGTCCTATGTCCATTGTTGAAGTTGTTTTGGTAATGTTGGAAGTTGCAAGTGTGGTTTTGGACAATGAAGAAATAATTTTGATATTTTTGTTCTTAGGTAGGTTCTAACTAAGTTAATTGTCTAGTGTCAACTAGGGATAGCAACCCGGTGGATTTGGGAAAATCCGTACCTGCCCTTGGCAGGGATCGCTCCCATCTTCCTTGAATAATTGAATATTTCTTTCTAAAAGCCATTTATGCTTTATCATGGATGGTCGACATCCGCTCCTCCCCGGATACCGTTTATTAAAATTCTATTTCATTTGTTTATTGTTTCTTTCATAAAAAACTATATTCAGTTGGAGTTACAAAATTTGTTAAATCTAACAGTGAGAACTGTATTTTTATTCAAATCATTGGTTATTGCAAAAAGTTTACCATTTGATTTGAGTGAAGGAATTCTAGATATAAGAAGTACTCTAATCACATGAATGCTTTATGCATCAGAAAACAAAGCAAGTGAAATTTGTGGAGAATGAGATGTGGAAACGAAAACAGTGAAATTTGTGGAGTAGAGAAATGATTGACTGATGTGATCTTATTTAGAGTATATCATGGTTGAATAGAACATGGACGATATCATGGTTGAGGAAGAGATTATGTAGCTGAAACCACCTATCTTGCAAATTCTATTCTCGTAGGGCATACAAGAAGAAGATCGAATGAGAGACAAATATGGTGAGTGGGTGATATGAATCATAATAATAAAAACTTATTGTCACAGTAAATGAACTTCGCTTTGGAAGTTGGAAGATGGTCTATCCTTAGAACAATGTCGTAGCCACATTGATGGAGTCACTGGAGAGGAGAAAGGAGAAGCGTCTCAGGAGAACTGAGTCATGGGAAGTAGTTTTGGATTTATTTATTTTTGGTATTTTAATAACGTTCACAATCAGATATTTGAGGGCAAATATGACCAAATCCATATATGCTCAGAATCTGTGATGGATAGAATTTGTATCTCTGAACCATCAGGCACCGTCTATCTGTCGTGCGATATGTCATAATGCACATCTCGAGGTAGATGGATGGTGCCTGGTGGCCACCAGGCATACCACCAGGCACCCTAGATTTTTCTCTGAATCTGACATGAAATTGTCAAGTCAAACCCAATTGGTGCGTGGCAGATTTCTGCACATTTTTTTTTTCCAGCCATCCCTAGTATGTCAGTGAACCAAAATGAAACTGCCCATAGCCTCTATTCTCCATTGGCAGTCCAAACCCCTTCTCAATTGTTTAGACCCTCACTTTGTATTCAAGTCCATTGTATGGTTTTGGAGGTTGGCGTGGTTACTAAATTGGGATACCTCTGATTGAGATCCTGAACGGTTTGTGCTTGATACAGCATGAGTTATGATGCATACAACCTCTACACTGTTGAGATGTTATCATCATACTGCCAAAAGAAATGCCTATCACCAGAGGACTAGAATTGAGATTGTTTTTGTATGTTGGTCAATGAAAGACTTATTTCCGTGTCTCTGGTTTTGTTAGAGTTGAAGTGAATCAGCAACCATGAGAGTAATTTGTGTGGGATGGAGAGAAACCTTTGTCGAGTTGAATTTTGTTTCCTTTACTTTGTTTGCATTGTAGGATCGTCGTATCAGAGGTTTGTGCTCTGGTGATACTAGAGTATATGATTACTTTTTTCATATGTGTAATACACTGAGCGCAGTGATATACCTCCTGATGTTGTAGGGCGTACCTGCTCTGATAGGAAATTACGAATTGTATCTGTAGAACACTGACATGTCCTTTGTGTAGATTTTTTGTGTTTCTTTTTACATGTATCAATTCCCAAGTGTTAAAATTATGCAAATTATCAACTTTATGGATTTTTATTTTCAGATAATTTCATCAAAATCCCCAAAATGTTTATAATTTCTCGTTTCCAAGAACTTGCCAAATGATATATTGTTTCTGCTATACCAATCCCACTTCCTTTCATTTCATTTCTGTGAGCAACGAAATGTAAAACACACTTGAAAAGTTCTGATATCCACTTTAAGAGCCTACATAAGAATGTTGCTTAACTCTGCATAAATTGCGACCTACAATATCCTAAGTCGGATTAGTGACCAACTTGTGAATATCCTCTTAAGCTAGAATGATCAAGTGCCTTTTTAAATATGGGATGATTCCAATAGTCGCCTAACGAAAGAGTTGTTGGGGCTTTTGTTAATTGCATGATCTATAACGTGAAGTTGGTCCAATGTATCCTCTTCCTTGTGACTTCTCTCCTGCCTATTGAAACCAAAGTAAAGGATGTTTGGTTTTTCTTGCATTGGAAAAGTCTATGGGTTTGTTGTGAGAGTTTGAGATCTTTAACAGAAGTTTTGGTTCTTTTATATGGCTGGAAGTGTATGGCATAGGAGATGCAAAGTGAAAGACTGAGAGGTTGTGGATGTCTCACTGTTGTAGTTGAAAATGACGAGCCAAAAATCTTGAACATACCGATCTGGGTTGAGGCTTGGAAGTCCGTTTTGGGCCCATCAAACTTCCTAAGGGTTCATCTATTTAATTTTAAGCAAGCCCGTTAGGGTTGGTTGTTCCTAATTTGATTTCCAACTACTCGTTAGAGTTTGGGTGGATTGAAACTGAAGAAATCATCTCTTTTTATTAATCAGAAATTCATAACAATTCAATGGACAAAGTTAGAACTAATGAACCTGAGTATGTCCAAAAGCTCTAAACCAGCCGAGTATCTCTAAAGGCACATTGGACACATTATCATTATCAACTTCTAATTGGTATCGGATCAATAACACTGCTGGCATTGTCAACAAAGTTGGACAACAACATTCAATGTGATAGAGCAACCATTACAATGCTTATTCTCACACAAATTTCATCTCTATGGTTTGTCAATTTCATCAAGCTAACCGGAATACCAATATCCCATCTTTCATTATTCACATGACCTCTAAGAAAGTAATCACTCGAAGACAATCCTGCCCAAGAAATCATTATTTAATTTCCATTACAAGACATCAAAACTTGACTAAACCCCGTTTTAAATTGAACTCTGAAAAAACGAAATTAAAAGTTTAAACCCGTACCAGCAATAGAAGGGGTCAGTTGTACGAAGTGTCTCTACATCAAGAACATGGAACTCGTGGCTGAGCCTTCCAATTGTGGAGAAAACTAGCAAAGCCAAGACATCCCCATCTGACAGAAGCGCTCGTGACTACAAAATCACAACCAATGGGGTCATGACCAATCAAATTTTTTACAGAAGCACAAAAAAATTCCAAGAAAAATAAAGTCTTGAATTGCCCCCATTTGTTCAGTTGAGCTGAACCAAAGGAATCCTTTCTTTCCAAGTGAACCTTGCTTCTTCAAGAGGCGGAGAAAGATATGGTTTTGTAGAAGGAAAATCTAATGATGAATTGGTAAGAGTGAGCTTTGGGTATCTCGGCTACCATAGACCTCTCTTAATCAATTTAGTAAATTGAGTTATATAATGTAATTGGTAACCGTGGGTTCCCTTGAATACAACAAAGAAAGGAATAAAATCAGTGGCTGGTCATATGTGCCTGGATGGTATCAGGCACATATATTGCTGATGTGGCAGGGAGAGAAATCCAACAAATACATATTGCTCCTATATATATAAATACACATTGCATTAATACCTACATAAATTTTCACTGCCACATCAGCAATAACACAAAACTGTATGTTGCAGTCTTCCCTTTCAACCTGAAAATTTCCTCTCCACACCGTGATTAAGCAAACTATTGGCATGAAAATAATTTTTAAAAAAATGTAAAAAGTTAGATTTTTCACCTTGGCACGACCAAGAAGGGAAGGGAAGGTGATGGAGAGATCACGCTTCAAGCACCGGAAAGAGGTTATTGTAGAACAATTGAAAAGAAAGATGGAGATTGTCCGTCTTTAGGGGTCGAATCCTCCACTACTCTTTTCTTATCCTCTTTTATCTTCTTCATTATTTATGGTCTAATTGGGCATAAATAACTGAGAGATAGGGATGGCAACGGGGCGGATTTGAGCAAACCCATTCCAGATCCGTCAGGAAAAGCGATTTTTCAAATCCGCCCCGCCAATCTGTTTATAAAATTAATTAAAAATCATAATCACCCCGTGCGAATTGACGGATATCCACTCGGCCCCGCCAATTCGTTTATGGTTTGCGATTCTGTTATTGGATTGCCGGGTCCCCGCCCTGTCTTTGATCTCAGAAATTACAAAAGTTACAAAAAATATTCTTGATCTTATCCTCTCTTCCTCATTATTTATGGTCGAATTGGGCATCAATAACTGAGAGATAGGGATGGCAACGGGACGGATTTGAGCGAACCCATCCCCGATCCGTCAGGAAAAGCGGTTTCCCAAATCTGCCCCGCCAATCCGTTTATAAAATTAATTAAAAACCATAACCGTCCCATGCGAATCGACGGATATCCACCCCGCCCCGCCAATCCGTTTATGTTATCGAATTGTCGGGTCCCCGCCATGTCTTTGATCTCAGAAATTACAAAAGTTACAAAAAATATTATTGATCTCAGAGATTACAAAATATTACAAAAAATATTTTCAGAGATTACAAATTACAAATTTTTTTTTAGAGATTACAAATATTACAAAAAAATATCTTTGATCTCAAATATTACAAGGGATATTTATATGATCCGATCGATTGCGTAAGGCCCAGGCCCGCGGTAGCAACGGAATCGGGGAAAGTATACAGAAAAGACATTTCTTTTCTATTATATTAGTTAGTGATTCCGGCTTTGTGAGTCCTTTCTTCCGTGATGAACTGTTGGCACCAGTCCTACATTTTTCTCTGCGGATCGGGGAAAAGGTGGGCATAGCAGGAAGAGGATTGTACCGTGAGAGAAGCAAGGAGGTCAACCTGTTTCAAATATACAACATGGATTTTGGCAATGCAATGTAGTTGGACTCTCATGTCGATCCGAACAAATCAATCTTTCCTTTCCATGGAGGTAAATCTTTGCCTACTAGGCAAGAGGATAACAAGTTACAAATATTAGAGATCTCAGATTTGGATCACAGATCAGAGATCTCAGATTTAGATCTGTGATCAAAGATCAGATATCAGATATTAGAGATCTCAGATCTGTGATCAACCACCCTTCGACCATCCTGCAACTCGGCCACCCTTCGACCACCCTGCTACCACCTTTGAGTCCGAGACCACCCTGCCTGCGACCACCCTTCGACCACCCTACAACCACCCTTTGACCACCCTCCCTGCGACCACCTTGCAACCACCCTTCGACCACTCTGCCTGCGACTACCCTTGAGGCTGAGGGCCCGAGACCACCATGCGACAACCCTTGAGGCAACCTTCTGCCTTTGACTTCACAGTGAGAGTGAGTGAGACCCAAATGTGAGAAATGAGAATGAGGGTTTATTCCCTATTTATAGGTTAAGGGTATTGTAGTAATTTTACCAGTTAAACGGATATCTGTGGGGGCATTTATGGTTAAATCTGTTTCCGCCCCGAATATTAAATGGATACAATTTGGATATCCATATCCGCCCCAACCTCCATATACCCTTAACCAAATCCGCCCCAAATGGAGCGAGTGGGGCGGATATCCGAAAAAATCCGCCCCATTGTCATCCCTACTGAGAAATTTCGAGTTGAAAGAAACCCTTATTTTCATTGCCTAATGATAAGGTCTTCAACAACCCAAATCAGAATCCCTTGCTCTTTGTTGCTTCTACTTCTTTGTGTTGAAGCGTCGGGGAGAGAGATTGCAAGCAAGATGAGGATGAGGGATTTCGTGAGGTTTAGTGGGAAGATGAAGGGATGGGTGCGACCGAAACAATGGAAGAGAATAGGAAAAGGGATACAGTAGGATAATTGAAATATGGGCGAGAACATTTTGGGAAAGATAATTTAGAATCGATGACATACACGTTTTACCGTTCATTTCGAGAGCACGCTTTATAATATAGTCCAGACTTAGTAGGGCGGGTCTCACTTGAGATGTATGTAAGCTATTTACTATTAAAAAAAGAAAATAACTTGTTGATGTTGTCCCTAAATACTCCATAGCCGCATGTATTCTTAGTGTAGTTTTTATGGGTTTAACTCAATCTTCACAATTTTTAACATTTAATAATTAAGTTAATGGAGAATGAAATTTAGGTTAATAAGTTTGTGTGAGGATGGTTAGTCTTTCTTTGACCTTTATATGTTGGATAAAATTTAAAGAGCATATGATTAGATGTTAGTTATAGATTTTAGTTTTATAAACAATCATCTCTTTAGCAACTCAAGTATTTGAAGGAACTAGGTTTGACCTCTCACCCTCCTACTTCTTCCCCACCGCCTCCCCCTCCCCTTCATCCACCCTGCTAATGCTACCGCCACCCCATCCACCCTCATATTGAGAGAGACATGAGCAGTGAAAGGGTGAAAAGGTGAGCTGAGAAAATGGAAGGGATCTGCGTAATGGCTGAGATCAGAGAGGCGGGGAGGAAATATGCTCAGTGGATCTGTGTTTCTCAAGTACGCTCATGAGGGGTTTCTTAGACACTCATGGTCTCTACCAGCCTGGTGCCAGATAGAGAAGAGATTGCCCAATAACGCAGTTGAAGTAATGCATAGTAGCGGTGGAGAAGGCAGTGTCAGTGTTCTAAAAATTGGCCTAGACGCTAGAGGATAGAAAATCGCTCAAATTAATGGTTGGACGGGTTTTGGGCGGTATTGACGATTTTTTTTAATAAGGCTGATTGTGTTCTTATTTTATTTTTTCTTTCCTCCTTTTTAGAAATAAATTATTTAATTATTTTTTATTCAGTATATGTCTAATTGTAGCAAATGATGATTACTTAATGAAATTTTCAAAGGATCTGTCGGTGCCAATTTTATTAATATAGATTTTATCAAACATGACTGAAGTTATTCATGCAATTTGAAGAAATATAAAAGAGTAAGTTTGAATATTTATCCATAAATTCAATTTTATATAAAGTACCCATCATGACCAATTTCAGTCATTTGAGTTTTAATAAATTTTGTTCTTGATTGTTAATTTTTCATGTTTTTAAATTTTGCATATGTATCTTGGCATTAGGAGTATTATGCGATAGAAGGATGCCTGCAAGGCTAAAAGGGAAATGTTATAAGACAATTGTTCGACCAGCCATGCTATACGGTTCAGAATGTTGGGCCACTACGGGACAACATACGCATAGGATGGCAGTAGCAGAAATGCGTATGTTAAGGTGGATGTGTGGTAAAACTCGTAAGGATAAAATTAGAAATGAAAGAATTATGAAATACTTAGGTGTAGCGCCCATAGAGGAAAAAATTAGAGAAAGACATTTAACTTGGTTTGGTCATGTGCGGAGGCGACCAAGCACGATGCCAATTAGAAAATGTTTAGATTGACAAGTTAATGGAGGGTGTAGACGGAGGGGACGACCGTTGAAAACTTGGATGAAGACGGTGAATGAAGATATCATTGAGCTTGGATTAGGTGAGGAACTGTGGGAAGATCGCATTGCTTGGAGGACCAAAATCCATGTAGTCGACCCCGAAAATCTCGGGAATGGGCTTTGATGATGATGATGATCTTGACATTAAATTGGATGTAATTGATAAGGTATTTTGCTTAACTTTTGTAAATTATTAAAGTTATAATACAAAACCTAAGACCACCTAAGTGTCGCTTAGGCTCCTGAGTGCTAGGCACCTGTTCACCTCCCGCGCCAGCACCTAACGTTTTTTAGAACACTGGTTAAAGTCAATAGGAAACAAATAATAAATAACCCAAATATGGACAAACAGAAGGTTCGAGGTGTTGGGGTTCATAACTCCTTTCAAGCTTTAGAGAGTAATGATCTTGAAGTAGGGGAAATGGATTCCAATGGGGTAATTTGTGGAGTGACTCCCACCACTTTTTTTTTTTTAATCAAATTGGGATGTTGACCCATTTTATTCATTTAAAAATCAACGCCCGAAGGCTACATGACTGACCCTATATGGATAACTAAAAAGCCGAAACAAATTCGCACAAAAGATAGGATTCACCAATACAAGCCTAGACAATAACTCAGTCTTTGTACCTTTTGTTTTCTTTCCTAGTTGTATTGTATTTTCGGGGACAAATGCTGATATCTTTGGTGTGACGCCTCTTCTTCATCTTTCCGTCTGACATAGCCCCTAAATCCAAATCACTGATTGTTGCCTGTGGACCTAGCTCAGATTCTGAGTTAACTTCATCGCTATCCTTGCTAGTACTTTCGAGTAAATCGAGATTCAATTTCGGTGGTCAAAGAGCCTATTTTCTCTGAACAAAGATATAGCCTTATTCAAGTTGTCTCCGACTCTTTTATAATCCGAGGAAGTGTTGATAACGTATTTGTCAAAATGTCTCTTTAATCTGACCAAAGACTGAAAGTCATCATCCGAGGGTTCCTGCACTTGCTGACCTTGCATAGCATCCCCCTATCTCTGTGCTAGTAGCACCGAGGTGCCTCCCCATATGAGAAACGGAAACCAATTGTGCCGACTGAATTCCAACATCATCGGGATCAATATGATGTTCTCCATTTGGCCTGGAACTACTAACTGCAAGCACTGGAAATGACCCTGCATTTTCTGCTATGATTGGTGCCTGCTCTGAACGTGGTGAACTGAGGACACACCTTGTTTCTATCGCAACATCCCCTATATTGGGCGAAATGCATTCTGTTTTAGAACCGGAGTGGCCAATCTCTTCACTCCCTGGATTGTCAACGTGCTGCATCCCTGGAGCCTCTCGTTGTGGCGACATGATCATGTTTGCTTGCTGAAGACCTGGAGCATCCTGCCCAATCGAAACAGCTCCATTCGAAACACTGGCTGCTCCTCGCAACGCTGACAGTTGAAGAACTATAGGACTGCTATTATTGTATATGTTCGTGTCGTCCAAACGACTACTCAGCGTCCCTGAATTGATCGCATCCTCCTGATTTAATGTCATTGCTTGTTTTTCACATACATTTTCAATCTCCGAAGCTGTATACCCTGCCTCAAGTAAGCATTCCTCCGTAGTTTCTGGAACAACCTCGGCAATATCATGAGCCGTTTCCTTCCCGACCAATTGCTTATCCGCTTGATCACACACCACTTCCTCAACATCTTCCGTTAGTGGCGCAAAATTATTTGACAACACCAATTTAACTAGATCTTGGCCACTTGTCTCTGAACACCAAATTCCTCCTTAATCTCCACACATTGGCTATTATTTACACCACTCGTATCCACTTCTGGAGTGGGCAATTTTTCTTTTTTGGAAATAGGAACATATTGTTGCTTTATAATTTTGGTTTCGACCTTGGGCTTGGCATTGCCCTTCTCTGCTTGAGCTAGGTCAGGGGCTCTCCCACTACCCTTAAGACCTAACGTTTTCCTACAAAACTCCTCTTGATGCCCTATCAATGAACAAAATGCACAATATTTGAAGCCTGGATATTTAATTTTCTGCCAGAAATTCCTATTGTTAGCCCTATCAATCCAAATTCCATTTGGTAAAGGTTCCGCCAAAGTCATCTCCACGCAAACACGGGCAAAACCTGGGCGTGATAGGCATCTAGTATAATCATCCATTCGCAAAAAACCACCAAAAGAATTCACAATTGCTTTCAAGATAGGAGGATTAAATAAATGCAAAGGTAAGTTAGGCAACTCTAACCACAAAGGCACCGATATCGGGTCCTCCTTCAAACTGAATCCAGCATGCCAACGGAAAGCTTTGAAACGAACTCCCCGAATCAAAAAAAAAATCCCTTGACAAAACTTTCTTTGCTTCCACCTCAGATTGAAGGCGGACTAACACGTGACGTTGATCAAGCAAACCAAGCGAAAAATCGCCTAGAATTCCCCATGTCCTGTGTATCGAATCTCGAATATCTGCCAATGTTGGTCTATAGCTAGAGAATTTTAAAACAATAACATGTTCCATGAACGCCTCTCCACGTACTTCATCCAAAGCCGTGATGCCGATTGCTGGGGCTCCATCTTTGCGGAATCGAGTACCTTCTACATGTATATCCGCAACTTCGTTAACCAAAATTTTACCCAAGATTTGGGCGAATGATGGCTTTACCGCCCCTTCCACCGGTCCCCCGGGAAGAGGGATGGCGGCTGGAAAAGCCGACATCACATCAATAACACAGCCCAATCCAGTCCTGCTACACGCAACAAAAGGTGGAGGCGAGTCAGCGGCTGTGAAGGCGGTGAATCAAGCGTCAAGCCCACGCGACAGAGCAAGTGTCGGCGGCGCTGGCGCACTCTGCGCGAAACTTGACCTTCTCTGTAAGTCCTCTCTCGCGAAACCTAACGCTCGAACCCTGCTCCCTCTCTCGCGAAACCCCTCTCTCTCTTTCACGAATCGCGAAACCCTTCCCCCTCTCTCGCGAAACCCTTCTCTGCCCAAAACCCCTCTCTGCACTCTCTCGCGAAACCCGTCTCCCTATCTCGTGGCCATCGCGAAACCCTTCTCGCGGTCATCGCAAAACCTCTCTCGCGGCCGTCACGAAACCCTTATCACAGCCGTTTTAGTGCCCCCGATAAGATGGGTTATCTTGCCAACTATCTTGTAAACCAACCGACTCCCACCACTTAATGCTAACTTGAATGATGATGACATAAAAATGAACAACAATTGCCAGGATATGACTATCCTAAATGCTGCTCAACGACGGGAAGGCCCCAGTAAGAGTACTACTCCAATCCTTGTGCAAGGTAGTCCAACGATATTTAGTTCTTCCAATGTTGGTAATAAGGATAGAAGTGAGGAGGACAGTGATGAAAGTCGAGAAATGGATTACTATGAAAAAGGAAGTGAGGAACCAATAAAAGATTTTTCTAAAAAGTACACAAATGCATGAAACCAAGATTTCAGAGTAAGCCCTCGAAGATCCACGCGAATTAGGAAAAAAAAACATGGAGTATGGATTGACCGTTGTTATGGAGTATGAATCACCCATTGCTACAACAAAAGAAGGGCAACTTTTAAATTACCTCTTCCTAATGAAATAGAACATGGATCGCCTTTACCAAATGATTTTGATTGAGTGGCATTGTAAGAAGACTATAATTAGTCCTAAGTTTCGTTTAAGCATCTTAGGTGTTTGCTTTGAAAATTATCATTTTTTTATTATAGATTGTATTCAAAACATCTTTATTTTTCATTAATATAAAGGTTTAGGGGTCCTTAAAACCCTACTTTCTTTTCAAAAAAATAAATAAAACTTACTTAATCGCGAAAAAGTTACTAACTGAACTAGTACTCTGTTAGGCCGACAGATTTCCTCATTTGAGCAGCTATGTTCTTATTTAGTGTAGCTTGCAACACATTTGTTCCCGTGTCCGAGTGTACACTACGCAAACAACAAATTTCCCACCCTAGGGTATTTGTGGTAAAATTAGTAAAAACGAATTGGAAGAGCAAAGTAAATGTAAAAGTAAGAGCAAAAGCACCACGCGGGGATAGCTCAGTTGGGAGAGCGTCAGACTGAAGATCTGAAGGTCGCGTGTTCGATCCACGCTCACCGCAAATATTTTTAATTTTTAATTTATTTATTTGATATCCAAAACAACATTGCACTTTGAACATACAACATATTTTTTTCCTTTTTAATTTATTTATTTATGTCCAAAAGTAATATTGCATTTTGCAACACTCAATACACTTTGAACATATGCATAGATGATCAACTGATTAGTGGGTTTAAATGTAGATAATCTGAAGATGATATATGTCCATCAATTGTAGCTCAATTGGTTGGACATTCATTCTTCTTGTAAGAAATCTCGAGATAGAGACTTATCAGTTAAGATTTTTTATCGTAAGTTTTTATGTGAGACGAAGATATTAAGTGGCAAAACGTAGTCTTCGGATATTTTGCAATCAGGGTGACATGGTGTGATCTCGAAAGAATGATGAAATTTCTAAAGATTTTATGTGTATTTCGATGTTGTAAAAAACTCCTCTAACGATGCCACATCATTCTGGTTGCAAAACATGATTACAAAACCTAATTCCCTAGCCTCACTCAATAAAAAACGGATATTTTGCAACCAGGGTGACATGGTGTGATCTCAAAAGAATGATGAAATTTCTAAAGATTTTATGTGTATTTCGATGTTGTAAAAAACTCCTCTAATGATGCCACATCATTCTGGTTGCAAAACATGATTACAAAACCTAATTCCCTAGCCTCACTCAATAAAAAACGGATATTTTGCAACCAGGGTGACATGGTGTGATCTCAAAAGAATGATGAAATTTCTAAAGATTTTATGTGTATTTCGATGTTGTAAAAAACTCCTTTAACGATGCCACATAATCCTGGTTGCAAAACATGATTACAAAACCTAATTCCCTAACCTCACTCAATAAAAAAAATCTGAACTTCGCTACGGTCTTACCCGAACAACATATTCTATGCTTGTTGGTTAATCAATGAAGAAAATTTTACATTACCCACAGTGGACGCTCTTATCAAACCATAAAGGACCGATATTTAACTAGGAGCATGTTAATTCCTGGTTATACATAGTAGGCAATTTATACGAAGCCATGATCCAGAGAGGGGGTAATTTCTAAAGCCATGCTACCCCAACTAGCAATGAACATTCTCCAAAGCTAAACTTTGTAAGGAAGCATCCATAGAGAAACAGACTAAACATCATCATTTCCACTTTCACCATTTTCCATGGTGAATGAGAGGTTTCACCAAGCATTCCCCCCATCTAGTGAAAAAATTAACTTTTTTTTTTTTTTTTTTTTTTTTTTCAAGAAGTAAAGGCATCATGACCTTCCCTTTAATTTTGTAGCAATGGAGACCCCAATCCAATATTTCTTGGTGGTGGAAAGGGACAATGCTTTCAGAAGAACCTCGCATGCGTTTATAAAGAGATTTGTCTGTTAAAAGGGATATAAGGACTATGTTGTTCTGTAAAGGTTCTTTGAGAGATTTAGATTCTCTTCTCTTCTCTTCTTCTTTACAACCCTGTTTGAATGAATGAATGTCTTGCTTCTCACCCTACACAAAAGCTTACCATTTGTGATGTCACCCCATTCCCTGATGAACTGCTGTTGGGACCTTTAATTTTATCATCACTACTTCCTCTATGGTTCATGATTGGGAGATACTAGAAAGCAAAAGAAAAGTTGAATACAATCACTGTGATTCATGTTTCTGCTAATCAATGATTAGTCGTAAAATGAAGTTGTTTTTTAAAAGATCCATGTGAAATGAAACTTTGTTGGATCATTGGGACCCTTCGTAGATACCAAAAGGCGATTTAAACATGTTCTGGGCCATCTACTTTTGGTTAACATTTGGATAGGAAGTTAGCTTTTGTGTAATATGCTCGTAATGGAACAGTAGGAGAAAAAAATTGGTGTTTAGATTCATCAAGGTGTCCATTCCATTGATTGAATCCAGTATTTTAGTTAGTACTAAACTATAAACAAGTTATGTTTGCACATTCCAGCACTCGAAGACATATATGATCAACTTTGTCATGTATTTTTTCAGGTTTCAATTTTTGAAAAACTGTTATGTAACGATGTTGATACATCAGTTTTATTTTTAAAGTTAAAAGGATGAGTCATAGCTTTCGCGATTGATTGACACAACAAAGTAGAGGATGTGGGTAAAGTAGAGCTTATATAAGTGAGATTCCCATCCGAAGACAAGATATATAAGGCATGCAATCATGGTGAAGTCTACATCAAAGAACAAATTTCAAAATTTCTTACAACATTTTTTCTCAAATAAACCCCAACTAATCTAACACATTTGAACCTCATCTCCGCTGATGGAGCTAGCATTGCAGCACCACCTGTAAATCCGCTTTAACTTTCAGCTTTGCTCTCCATCTAAATAGGCCTCAACAGATTCAAATCAACTGCCAGGACTGGATGATCACAGACTGTGGATGTGGTGGTGGTGGCTGCCGTGAAGTGGAGCCAGAGCCGGGGCTGGTGTAGTTGTGGTGTTGTAGATGAAATGAGGTGGTGGTGGGAAGGTGGCAGGAGCTGCTGGTGGACATTGGTAGCACTTGGTGAAGAGTCCGAAAGTGTCAATCTGGTGAATGAAGTTGATTATGCTTGCCCATCCACCAAATCCAAAACCTACTATAAACACCCATACCACAATAAACACATTGATTGAATATATCCCAACCCATCGGCCTAGGAACTTGGGTGGTCTCTCCACTGCATTCTGCAATAATTTAAATAACTTTTCATCAATATCAGATCATGCCAATCGTCAACAAAAACTTCACATGATCTAATCTAACTAGAGGTTCGAGTTTAGCGTAGCATGCTTTTGCTTTTGGACATCTAATTGGATTAATTAGGTAATAACAAACACCCCCTTATTATAAGTACCTCACGAGCTGTGGCTGACCGGAAGGTGAAGATATGAGCCAGAGCAGGAATAATGTAGACTGTGAAGCTAACAAGGAGAGATCCAACGGTGGAGTTGATAGGCCCAAAGAATGGGAAAACAATTGCAAGAAACCATATTGGAACTACTACTGGTAATCTTGCTGCTGCCCGCTTGCACAAACTCTTGCATTCGTGCAACCCTATCGCCTTCTCCCACACAAAATACAATGGTGTACATGCAAATCCAAATGTTATGAACTGCACACCACATCAATTCATAAATCCTTAAATTCAATCTCAAACCATTATGTTTGACACGATTAGTACTTAACAAATCAAGTTGGTTAGAGCTTAACACACAATTAATCAAACATCAACAATGAATTAAGTAGATCCTTGCCTGATGAATGAGCATCAAAATGACAGCCATGTCTCTCCAATTAGATTTGGGGAGTAGAGCAAATGCATTTGAGTGGTCAAGAAGCTGGTCTCCAAATGCCCAATAAACTGACACTGCTGATGGTATTGTCAGTGTTAACACATACAGTGTTGCCAATAGATATATTGCTTTGAATTTCTGTGGCTTCCACATTGCATGCATTATTTCTCTGTAACAACACAATTTACAACACCCCACTGTTAATTTCATTTCTTTAATCTCAACAACATTTTTCACCAAAAGACTGTTTGCTTTCTATGTTTAAAGTGAACCAAAATAAAACCACCAGTAGCCGGCTTGGCCTTTGGCTTTTGTTTTTCCTTCGAACCTTTCTTATTGTCAAAAGTGCAGGCACGCATCTCAAGGGAATGAGCGGTCACACCCTCCCCCTCGCTGGTTTCCTCGCCATTTAGAATTTCTGTTTTCCTTCTCTTTTCACAGAGCAATCAGGGGAATAATATGCTTTTTCATGTAATAGTTTATGAAACATTCCAAAATGTTGCGATTTTTATTCAAAACCTAACCACGAATGGATTAATCCGTGATAACGATTTCTTAACACGGTTTAATCATAGGATTCGGGACATATAAACGCGATTAATATGACAAAGATGAACGCGAATCAGGGACAATTTTTGTCATTTTTGTAAAAGACATGGATGGTGAGTTGGGATGTCTTACACTGTAACAGCATGCCCACCAAATGTATAGAGAATGTTTGTTGCCCCTGTGAAGTATAGAACCATTTTGGTCGGACCTGAATGCTTCACTCCTTCCATCTACATCATTATTATAATTCCAAGAAAAAAAAATCAGAAAACTAAATAAAAATATTTCAATTCTTTATGTAGTAGATCTTCATTACATGATAGTTTAGAGACACCCCTTTGGATTCCAGGCAAACTCTGATCTTATTATTGACCAGTATAATAGTGAAGTAAGGCTATCTTGATTAATTAACAAAAGGGTATCTTTAAATCACTAAAAATTTTCAAAGGGGTAACTGTAAAATAGTAAATTTTGATGAAGTAAGGCTGTCACCTGTCCATGGAGGAGAGAAGCAATGGTGAGATACCAAGAGGTGTAAGTGGTCATAAGAAGGCCCAGAAAAGACCAGATTCTATAATTGTGAAAAGATGGGATGAAGACAGTAGTTGCACAACAAGCACCAAAGATATATGTCCAGGTTCTCTTGTCCAAATTATCATTGATGTAGTAAATGTTACTGACAACCAAAAAAACAATAAAAAAAAATTTCAGTACTAGTAGCCAAAATTGGAATCTTTCTCTTTGATACTTGACCTTACTGACTACCAAGTTTCATTAAAATATGTAGAGCTATAGAGGTACCTTGCACAGGCTATGAGTTGAATGACAGATCCAAACAAGAGAAATGTGCAGTTAAATGCCAAACCCACGTTCCTCCAATGCTTCCCAAGTAGCCCATCAAGAACTTCAAACCACTTCAATAAGACACAACACAATATTCAAGTAAATGGTTTGATAGTAGACAAGTGTTTGATGAAATGAAAATAAGTTTTGAGATGGAGATGAAGTACCTGAATGACATGGTTTCTGAAGTCTGCTTTCTCTCTTTCCTTTCTAGTTCTGTATTCTACATAGAGGACACTAATGAGATAAGCTGTCCAACTACCAAGCAAACCATAGAACAATTGGAAGAGAATGCCTGATAACATCCCTAGTTGAGAAAATGAGTATGGCAAGGTGAGTAACACTTGTGCAACCTGAAATCAATAAAAACCCCATTGTCAATAACTACACAAAAACCACTCTTTTTTAGTGAAAACATACAAAATGAAGAACTCCATTGTTCATAGCTAAACAAAAAAACACTATTTTGATTGAAAATATATACAAAACTAAAGAATACCCATTGTCAACAACTCAACAAAAACAACTATATATTTTGAGTGAAAACATACAAAAATAAAGATAACCCATTGTAAATGACCTGATTGGAAGCACAACTAAACCAAGCATCATAGACAGAACCACCATCCCAAAGGAACTTAGACAATCTAGATTTCATGTTTTGAGGCTTCCCTTCAGTCTCCATTTCCACATAGTTCCCCACCATGACTGTCTCCACCTTGTCTGATGAAGCCATTGGTGATCAAATTTTCAACTCCTAGAAACTATTGGTGTTTGGGTTTTGCACTTTGTTGGATAAATAAGAAGTGGGGAGTGTTTAGAAGGCCTAGCTAGTGTGCTATTTATACAAAGACAAGTAAAGATTTTAAAGTGGTTTTGGGAAGATAATTGAACTGCTTTTGGAGCCAATGTTGGGTTTGACTTAAGTCAACACATTTTTTGATTAATTTTTTTGTGTTTTTGAAATATTTTAATTAGGTGAAATGATTAATGAAAATTTAAAAAATTAAGGAATGTAAAGAAGCGTGAGTGGCTTGTCCACACGAGTGGGTTTCCTTCCACTCTTCCCGAGCTTATAATTAGCTTCTCTGTTTATCAACCCTAGCTAGTCTTTTCACTCTACCTAATCTAGCCATATTTTGGAGCTAAATTTACTAAATAAATACTTTACTTGATTGATTATCAATGGTTAAAAGTCATTTTGCTAGAAATATGAGTAATTATTCCTCCTCAAAATTTTGTTATATTCTCCTAAACAAAAATTTATTAGCATTCACGAGAGCTTGATTGTCATGGCTACTAACTTGTGGCGTATGGTCAAGTCTAGGATTCAAACCCTACCAGCCAAACTAATCTAAATTGCGTTCAAAGGTCTAAACCTTCTTTGCCATTAAAAAAATCTTGTGGCAAATCACAAACTTACATTCGCAACTTCTAAACAAAAACTTTACATAAGATCTCTCACTCAATTAAACCATGCAATTGCATCTTTTTAAGCAACAATTAATTATAAAAAGCCTGATATAACATGCAAATATTACATCTGAACCATGGTGCAAACGATTTATAATTTTTTTATGAAATTTTTCAGAGAACTAAATTAAAATGTAATGGGACATTGGGTGGGGAAAAAATGAAACAAAAATTGAGAATAAAAAGGTGAGGAGATGATGAAGGGTAGAGGGGAGGGGAAGGGTTGGAATAATCAATGGTAAACCATATGATTACATCCAACGGGCGTGGTCGCTTTATTTGAAGAAGAAAGCTGCTTTCTTCACATGGCCTTGCGGGGGAACTCGAGAGAGAGAGAGAAATATATATATCAGAATCATATCTCTCTTTCTCATAAAAGTCTAAAGTTGTTCACTGCTCTTTCATTCACATGGAAGACAGAGCATGAATACATACTTAGGAAGGGATGATTATGTATTCATATTACAACACATTTTAGGGGTTAATAAGATCATGTGCTCTTGGGAAACACCATATCTTATCTTATTAATTGTTACAAATTCAAGACCAGCAAAAGCAAATAATCAACAAAGAGGAAAACTAACTCAGATGATTTTATTCAATTATCAATAGCCTTTAAATGGGCAATTCATCAACAATTAATTACTAAAAAATAGCAACAGGTTTTGACTAGGGGTGGGCATTCCGCGATCCCGTCCCGATTTTTTCGGGTCTTAATGGGATTTAATAATTTCATCCCGATCCCATCCCGTCCCGATCTAGAATGGGATGGGATGGGATGAAGATTTTCAATCCCGCCAATCTTGTCTCGTCCCGAACTAATTTTTTAATATTAATTATTAATATTTTTATTTACTTATTTATTTATTTTATGAACATTTGCATAAAATGTTCAGGCTTTCAGCAACAGGCCCAGCAGGCCTTCCAGGCTTCCAGCAGTCCAGACTCCAGACTTCTATTTGATATGTCCAAATTAGCACGCTGATCCCGTCCCCGAACTCGTTTGGGATGGGACGAGGTCGGGATGAGGTTTTTCCCATCCCGTCCCGTCCCGATCCCGTATGAACGGGATGGGATAGGGATGGGCATATCTCGTCCCATCCCGTCCCGTGCCCACCCCTAGTTTTGACCACTTCAATACTGAAACAGACTAGAAACATGCTAAGGACTAGGTCTATTTCACTTACATCTAAGGACCTTGTTGACTACTTCATAACAAACCCTCCCTTAACCTGATGTCTTCAAACATTCAGTTTAATACATAAATCAGAAAAAGAAACAATTTCATAGTTCTTCAAATTTTCAGCATACAAACACCTAACAAATCTCTTAACTTCATAAATGAAGGCAATTTGAGAGGCTTTGTAAATATATCTGCAAGTTGATCTTCACTTCGACATTAGATGAGTTCAATTAGTCCAGCTTCTGTGAGATCTCTTAGGAAATGAAACTTCACATCTATGTGCTTACTTCTGCCATGTAGAACATGATTTTTGGAGAGTTTTATTGATGCACTGTTGTCACAAAAATATCAAATGGCCCTTTTCTCTTGAAATGAAGTACTGCAAGAACTCTTTTCAACCATATGGCTTGACAGGCACATGAAGTTGCAGCAACAAACTCGGCTTCAGTGGTTGATAGAGTGACGATTGATTGTTTCTTTGATGACCATGAAACATCCCTTGAACCAAGAATAAAAGCATAGCCTGAAGTACTTTTTCTATCATCTTGATCCCTTGCATAATCACTGTCAGTAAAACCAATCAAGTCTGATTTTACTCCCTTTTGTAGAACAATCCAAATTCCTTAGTACCTTGCAAGTACCGAAGTATTCTCTTTGCAGCTAGCAAATGCATCTCTGTCAGATTCTCCATGTATCTGCTGATCAGACTCACTGAATACATTATATCTGGCCTTGTTGATGTTAAATACATTAAAGTTCCCACAATCTGCTTGTAAAGAGTGCCATCAACCTTATTTCTTTCGTGATCTTTATTTAGCTTCAACCCAAACTCAATTGGTGTATTAACCGAATTGCAATTTTCCATTTGAAACTTGTCTAAAACTTCTTGGACATACTTCTTTTGAGAAATAAAAATTCTGGTAGCTGATTGAACAACTTCAATGCCAAGAAAATAGTGCAGCATGCCAAGATCAGTCATCTCAAATTCAATCATCATGGACTCTTTAAACTTTTCAAACATGGCCCTATCATTTTAAGTGTAAATTAAATCATCTTCATATAAGCATACAAAAAGCATATTTCCTCCATCTTCAATTTTGATAAAAAGAGTATGCTCATATGGACATCTGCTGAAACCTTCCTTCAAAAAATAAGTCTCTATACGGCTGTACCAAGCTCTTGGTGCTTGTTTCAAGTCATATATAGCCTTTTTTTTTTTAACTTATAGACCTTATGCTCATTACCTAGTTTCTCATAACTAGGAGGTTGATCAACAAATACCTGTTCTTGTAAGTCTCCTTGTAGAAATGTCGATTTGACATCCAACTGGAAAATTTGCCATGAATTTTGAGCTGCCAATGCAATCACCAATCTGACTGTGTCAAGCCTTGCAACCGGAGCAAATACTTTTTTGTAATCAACACCAAATTCTTGTTTATAGCCCTTGGCCACCAAATGCGCTTTGTACTTGTCAACTTCACCGGTCTCCTTCAATTTTGTTTTGAAAACCCACTTCACACCAATAGTCTTTTGCCCTTTTGGAAGCTCCGTCAACTCCCAAGTGTTATTTCTCTCGATGGCCTCAATTTCAGCATCCATAGCCTTCTGCCACTTCGATTCTTTGACAGCCTCACTGAAAGATACCTGGATCACAGTCAGAAAATAGTGCAAAATGAGTGAGTGAGTCCTCAAAGTGATCAATTCCTTTTACCTGATAGTCTTGCATCCATGCTGGCCTTCGCCTAACACGTCGAGGGTGAGAACATGCAGTAGCATCATCCTGCTCATTGTGTTCTGCTGTTGTTGGTGAAGTTGCAGTTGTTGTAGAAACATCATTTTGAGGATTGTCAGGAGTAGGAGATGTTGGAGGATGTTGCTGATCATAAGGCTGTTGTGATTCTTCTTCATTTGCACCATCAAAGTTTGTTGGTATTATCTGCCCAATACCATTGCTGCTCCAAGACCAATTGTCTTTAACAAATATAACATCACGGCTAATGACAATTTTGTTGGTGATAGGATTGTACAATTTGTACGCTTTCGATTGCTCATTAACTCCAAGAAAAATGCATTTTTCTCCTTTGTCATCTAACTTTTTTCTCTTTGCATCCGGAATGTGAGCATAAGCAATACATCCAAAAATTCTGAAATAATCTACCACGGTCTTCGTCCGCTCCATGCTTCCTTCCGGTGTCATATTTTCGAACAGCAAGAGTGGGGCTTCTGTTCAATATATGAATGCTCCAATTAACTGCTTCAGGCCATAATTTTTTTGGAATGCCACTTCTTACCAAAAGACTTCGCACCATATTCAAAATAGTGCGATTTTTCCTCTCGCATACTCCATTTTGTTGGGGCGTATACGTTGCTGTAAGTTGTCTTTTGATTCCATGGAACTCACAGAATTTTGCAAAGTCATGTGAGTTGTATTCTCCTCCACGGTCAGTGCGAAGAGTTTTTATTGCTCCTCCAACTTCTTTCTCAACAAGAGCTTTGAAGTTTTTAAAGGTCACAAATGCTTCAAATTTTTCTTGCAAAAAATATACCCAACTTTTCCGACTATAATCATCAATAAATTAACATTAAAAAATAACGCTTACCACCATTCGAAGTCGGATTGATAGGCCCGCAAATATCAGAGTGAATCAGCTCCAACACCTTATTTGCTCACCATGATTTTCCTTTTGGAAAATGATCTCGATGTTGTTTGCCAACAACACACTCTTCACAAATTTGAGAAGGACTCTGAATTAGCGGAATACCCGTCACCATGTTCTTTTGTTGCAGTGTTTTTAGACCACCAAAATTCAGATGTCCATAGCGAAAATGCCATAACCACGCCTCGTTCTTCAATCTCGCGGAAAGACATGACTGAGTGTTGTTGGTCAGGAATTTTGTCGTCATTTTGACTTGAGCAATTAAGCCCAATATTTCATTGTGAATGCGATAAACTCCATCTTTGATGGAAATTTCGTATCCCTTTTCTTGGAGCTGACCAACGCTAAGCAAATTTGTTTTCAAGTCAGGAACAAAGAAAACGTTGGAGATAATCTGAGTATATTTTTTGTTGGTGAGGATATGTACATTTCCTTTGCCCATGACAGAAACTGAAGAGTTGTCGCCAAACGTCACAGTGTTGCGAAATGATTCATCCAATTCTGAAAACACTGATTTATCCCCACACATATGATTGCTACAACCAGTATCTAAATACCACAAGTGGTGATTAGTTTCTTCCATTGACTCATGACATGCCATCGGAGAGAAATTTCCTCTTCTTTTTCTGCAAAATTTGATTTCACACCATGATCTCTATTCATATTAGTTCTACATTCATTTTTATAATGGCCATTCCTGTGACATCTATAGCATTCAACATGTGACTTGTCTACAGACTTTGGTTTGTAAGCATTTGAATGGTGATTGTCACGACTTTTCCATTTCTCTTTGAAATCAGAATAATTGTTTTCTTCTATTTTGTGGTGTGAACTTTTGTCCTTCCATCTCCCTTTTCCATGGCTAGTCGCTTTTAGATTGGTTGCAGCTCGCAAAGCTTGTTCTTCTTTATATTTGCTAAACAATTTTTTGTTCATGAACCAACAAAGAACTTTGTAATTCATCAATTGAAAGTTCATCAATATCCTTCGATTTCTCTATAGCACAAACAAAAAATTGAATTTTGGTGTCATGGATCGAAGAATCTTCTCAATAATGGTGACGTCCTCTGTCTTGTCACCATGGATCCACATCTTGTTAACTATTGCCATCGTTCGTGAAAAATAGTCTGTAACCAACTCTCCTGATTTCATTTTAAGTGTTTCAAACTCTGTACGAAGAGCTTGAAGCTGCTGCCTCTTCGCCCTTGCCGATCCTTGGTACTTCTTCTTCATGGAATCCCAAATATGCTTAGAGGTGTCCTTGCAAAGAATTGTCTCCAAGATAGAACGATCAATGGCTTGAAAAAGGTAGTTTTTTTGCCTTCAAATCCTTCAGCTTTAGTGCTTCTAACTCAGTCCTTTGCACATCCGTCAACACCGTACTGGCTGTTGGTTCTGCTAACCCAGAAACAATCACCTGCCAATACTCTTTGGAGCACATGAAATTCTCCATTAACATGCTCTAATGGTCATAATGACCATCAAAGCGTGGAATGGATGGTTGCACAAAGTTTTCAGAGGCCATGAGTGAATTGCTACTGCAACATATGGAGTTGTTGCTGCTACACACTCAAACTATCTTTTTCACCCAAGGTGGCTCTGATACCACGGTTACAAATTCAAGACCAGCAAAAGCAAATAATCAACAAAGAGGAAAACTAACTCGATGATTTTATTCAATTATCAATAGCCTTTAAATAGGCAATTCATCAACAACTAAGTACTAAAAAATAGCAACAAGTTTTGACCACTTCAATACTGAATCAGACTAGAAACATGCTAAGGACTAGGTCTACTTCACCTACATCTAAGGACCTTGTTGATTAACATTAATAACATTAATACATTCTTCTCTTCTTTCCCCCAATGAAAATAATAGAAAAAAATCCCGAAGTAGATCAAACGATATATTAAGGCTAGAGGCAGACTCCTTGAGCATCTAAATCTTCATCAAGAACGAACAATTTGCGTATTCTCCTTTGAGTTACAAAAATACAAATGCAATGCAATGCAATGCAATGCAATGCAATGTGAGATCAAAATAATTTGAAATAGCACCTAAACTGACAACACTGAACATTACAGATCGGTTTTATGCATTACAAATATCTGAACATTTACAATGATCTGAACACTTAGCTCTGTTTCTTTTGATTATTACCTATACACGTAAAGTATCAATCTAAGCTGTTAAGCAAAGTTAAAAAGCTTTCAGTGTTTCTACTGCAGTAAAAGTTAAATTTCACAGAACTTTGCATCATTTTTTCAATTACCAGAGCTTCATGTAGTATTTTACTATTTTTTTTTTATCTTCTTGGCTCCCACAACACCACTACCACACAGTGACCCGTCCTCTTCAGCCCTGCTGCCTGGAGGACCAGTTTCAGCACAATTTTACACTTCACCACCCTGAGATTCTTGTTGCCCCTCTCTGTCTCCATATACATTCACCAAAAAAATTTACATGCAAATTATTATGTTGTTCACTGTCTCATTATCCTGCTATTTCTGTAGGATCTACATTACAATCCAACGCACAGTTTAGTCTGTAATTGTTTTCGATTTCATGTTTTTGGAATCCATCAGTAAGTGTCCAATCTGTAGCCTTGCTTTGTATAATTTGTAGTCTAGAGTTTGTTTTTAAGACAAGCAATGTGAGCTAGCTATAGGACAGCTCCAAATTGGAGCGTATCATCTACTACACTTCCATTATTATCATAGAACTGGTCATACTCCTATAATATCTTGAACATGCCCAGCCTCTAAAATTTTGTGAAAAACCCTATAAACACAATAAGGTTTGGGGTTTCCCATATAATGAGCTTATTGAGGCCATGCATATGACCAAATTAAGGACATTTTTATCAGGATTGTTCCACCTTAGAGGGACTAATTGAATGTCGACATTGTGACAACTAAGAAGATGACATCAATCTTCGTTAAGCCATTGTTGTTTGTTGGCCCCTACCTAATCAAATTTTTATACTACTCTTGATCTAATAATTACCATAATCTAGCCATGGCATGAATCGAGCACGCTAGGAAGACAGTGGGGAGTAGGTGTGGAAGAGTGGTAAGTCAATCTATCATGAACAATCATTCCCTCCAAAATGATTTGAGTTGCCTACTGATGATAAATTAGCAATATTTCAACAACATCCTTAATTGTGTTCTAAAGGTTAGGCACGTATTAATTCATTTCCATCTCCATGATTTATTCAATCTTCTTTTCATAAACATGCCAAGGGAACAATTTAGTGGAACAATTATCTTGTCTCCATCTAAACAATATTGTAATGCAAATAATTAACCTGTTTAAAGTTGCCCTGTTCTTGTTTCCTTGTTTCTTGGCACATTCATTCCACCCCATAAATACTTAGATAAATTCAGTGCGAAAATGATAGAATGTAGCATGAAAGATAAAGACGATCAATTATTGAAGTTCTACACATAGTGCTGTCGAACTTTTACGAGGTTCTTATTGCTTGTATGGCTCTTTATAAAGATTGTTGAGTTAGCTAGCAATGGAGCTCTTTTACCAGCTTTACTTTACAAAGGCACTCAAAAAGCCATGCAATTGCAATTGCAATTGCAAATCTCACATCCCACACTGACATGAAGAAGAGTGAAATTCGATGATCATGGCTACTTTCACTTCCTATTCAATTACATAATGAAAAACGTGAAACTCTGTATGTTACCCCTTGCAAACAACATTATCTCTTGGACAACTCTATGGTCTCCAAAAATGGGGACTCAAGTTTGGAGTTGGAAACATAGAATCTCACTTCGAGGTTGAAATTTAATTCTATGTTCCACAGGCGAACGCCCATGGTGATGGTCCCTGATTTTCAGTAAGAGAGCTTGTCTAGAAGTGGGAGACAGGACAAAAGAATTGCACATCACAAAGTTTTATGGATCAGTTTGAGCTTATCTTGCATGTCCCCGCTGCATGTTAGCATGATTTCGACATTTCAATTTATTTTATCTTATTTTGTTTGGCTTTTTATTTTAAACAACAAAACAATTCTATACTTCAAAATAAAAGGTAAATAACATATCACAAGATAATTAATTTGCAACCAATTTTTAGCAATAGTAATAGAAATTTATTTGAAAATACATCAAGATTACAAAATGACGAGTGTCAATTTAAAAATCAAAACCGTATGCTTCTCATACCATTTTGAAAACATTAACTGATATACCATTATTTTGTGGTTTCTTCCAATGTTTCATTTAATTCTACACAAATAAATGATAATAACTTGTTTCGTGTGGCACACAAATCGATGAACACTTTTTCTTATATTTGGAAATCATTCTAACGGGATGAAGAAATTTGTCATGATAATAAATCCATGAATTATAGCGTATGTGCGTTAGACATGAGAAATGCAAAATAAAATTTATATGCTATTTATTTATGATTATTATTTAGTTAACATTGTAAATTTGTAAACAAACCACATTTCTTTCACACATTATGTATCTCTTTATTTAAATAAATCAAAAAATGATTTTTAAGGTATATTTTTTTCACAAAATAGACAATTTAGATACTGTAGCTAAAGTAATGGCTAATATGTGCTTATTTTTATACTTTTATGATCAACAAGAATTTTTTATCAATCCAGATTAACTCATAAAGTTATAGGACATCTTTACCCTTCCTAAACAAATAGAAACTCAAATTTATACTATTTAGGAAGGGTAATGATGTCCTATAAATTTATGAGTTCACCTGAGTTAATAAAAAATTCTTGTTGATCATAAAAGTATAAAAGTAGACACAAATTAGCCATTACATCAACTACGATATCTAAATGGTCTATTTTGTGAATAAATAAGCTTTAAAAGTCATTTTTCATAAATAATTAGTTATATTTATTTTTACGCCAAATAACCCTTAATAAGCGACAACCAGTGCTTACTATAGTTAGAAGCAATTTTTCAAAACTTCCAATTCCATGGGTTAATCCAAAATTTATCAAAGCACTAAACAAAACTATTTGGGCCTTCGATACTTATTGGGCCGTACTACAGATTGAACTCGCCGAATTAAGGCCCACAACCTACGTCTCTTATGTTCGTCTTCAACACTATCTCGAATACAGAGAGCGAAACAGAGAAAGGTTGATGGTGAAGAAGATTCACTGAGAGTGAGAGAGAGAGAGAGACGAGGATGAAAATAGCTCAATTTCTTCGTCCCTTTTCAACCCAAAAACTAATCTCCCTCCGTTTCCTCTCACCCCTTCTCTCCATATCCCCAACTTCCACATCTTCTTCTTCTTCTTCATCCAATCGATCACTCTTTGTCTCACTTCCATCATCACCCTACACCCATCTCGATTTCCAAACACGGGGATTCAGATTGTCCCAAGCTTCATTGCCCATTGAACTTGAAGAAGAGAACAACAGCGACTCCGAGTCGTCGTTAGAGAAGAGCAGAAACCAGAAGAAGCGAGAGGCTCGCCGTGCTGTGAAATGGGGAATGGAGCTCGCCAAGTTCTCTACACCACAAATCAAGAAGATTCTCAGGTACTCATTTTAAAGATTGTTACTTTTTTCGTGAATTGAGAAGTGGGGTTTTCGAATTCTTTGTGATGTTGTTGATGGCAGAATTGCTTCGCTTGAGAAAGAGGTTTTTGATGCTATCGTGTTGGTGAAGAAGTTTGGTCCGGAGATACGGGAAGGAAGACGAAGGCAATATAATTATATAGGTTTGTTATTCGAGTATTTTGAACAATTTTCAGTTATATATTACATGCATTCTATCTGTTTGACAATATTCTTTATTGGTTTGGAGTGAAATTTCTTACCTCCAATTAGAAGGGAATTTAGTTGTTTTGAGTTTCAGACCCAGTTCATGGTATTCCCACTCACAGCCCCCGGATTGTAGTAACACCATAATGCTGGCAAATCTAGCATCACTTTGCACATTTCCTTAGGAACCTTACAAACAAGTAGTTGCCTTAATAGTTTCATATACTAGGAAGCCGAGCTATGTGATTGAATAAATCCTCCTATGACATATTATCCACTTGTACTAGCACATTCTTGTCATCTAATAGATCATATTGAGTGCGCCACGAAGTATGCAAGTTACTATGAGAAATTGCGGAGTTGGATACTAAGTGAGATCTCAAAAATCATCTTGATCAGCCTTTATGAAAAATAGCTTACATGTTCATCCGATGAAAAGAGAAAATTACAATGCTAGCGAATAAACAAGATCACAAGGAAAATCGAAGATAGAATGAACACAAAGATACGTAGTAGAGAATTAGAGATACCTTGAAATTGTCATACAAGTAGCATACCAAGTGAACACGCTTTTGATGTTAAGCAAAAGGGATAAAGTGAACAGGCTTTTGATGTTAAACATAGGCGATAATATGTACGTGTTTGCTTATCATACCCAACATGCAGGCAAGGTTGGCCCCTCCTCATAAAATTTACTTTGGTAGTCGAAAGCTCAGTTCTGTCCATGAGGTGACTTGAAATCCTTCATCAAGAGACTTTTCTTATCCAATATGGTGAAGACAAACAATTAAATATCTTTCTCTCTCTCTGTTTTTTAGCCTGGGTGTGCATGTTTCAAGATCAACCCTAACCATATATGAAATTCTACTAACCCATGGGTCAAAAATTTTGGTTGACCCACTAACATCATCTCCAACACACATTGCAACACAGGCATCCTCAACACGCTTTGACAGTTGCTCTCACATCCTTAGCTGAATGTTAATTATATTTGAACCCATGAACTCTTGCTTTGATAACATGTGAAACAATCCAATTTCAAATTTCATAAGTCACATCTTGATGCCCGACACATAACATGGTGTATATGTGCATGAGGCACTACTTGACACACACTTATGACTTACCTAACAAACTATAATAATTTTTCAGAGTTTATGTACATGTTTTGGTGTATCTTCCCCTAAAATAGTTATTGAAAATGCGTTTAGGTAGACTGCTACGTGAAGTGCAACCGGAATTGATGGATACTTTAATTCAGGCTTCAAAAGATGGTGACCATAGTAAGATTGAGGAATTATCTGTGGCCGTGGCTGGGTCCATTGAAGAGGTTGAGGAAGAAGAAGAAGAAGAAGAAGAAGAAAAAGAAGAAGAGGAAGAGGTACCTCTTAGACTTTGCACATACCTTCTAATTAATACATATGATTGCAATGCACATCTAGTTGTTTGATTGATGGATGATCAGTCCTGATAAATGGTGTACAAATCACATATGTAGTGAAGTCGAGACGTATCTTGTTTCATTCACCTTATTTCTCAAAAAGAAACGGGCAAACAAAAATGAGAATTTTGCAGGTTTGATTTCTACAAATATGTTAATAATAATTCTAATTCATTCCAACTGAAATATAAACAAGAAACTATAGTACCCTTTAACACTGCTCAAACTGAAGCGTACAGACTTTTTTGAAGGCTTTACTCTTCAAAGCAACAAACAGTAACTATCTGTTCTATTATATTCTATAAGCCTCTACAAACTGAACCTGGTTCTCCAGCAACAGTGGAAATCACCAAATTAGCTCTTGTTTTGTTTTGTTTGAGCTTCTAGCTCACCGTGTACTCTCCTCCCTTTTTTTTTCCTAGTGAAAGCATTTTATTCATAAAAAATTATGTAACAAGAACATTTCACCTAAAAAATCCAATGTTGTAAACACATTGGATACTCCCAGACTCGGGCATACATCAAAAACTCCATGCCACATGATCAACCCTTTTCACATATTTCAGTTTTTATAACTATTATGAAAATAATGTGTATTAAATGAGAAATGCTATAAGATAATTGTTCGAGCAACCATGCTCTACGGTTCATAATGTTGGGCTACTATGGTACAACATACACATATGATGGCGGTAATAGAAATGCGTATGTTAAGATGAATGTGTGGCAAAACCTGTAGGGGTAAAACTAGGAATGAAAGAATTATGAATATTTAAGTGTAGTGCCCATAGAGACAAAATTAGAGAAATGCGTTTAACATAATTTAGTCACATGCGGAGAAGACCAAACATAGCGCCAATTAGAAAATGCCTAGATTGGCAAGTTAATGGAGGGTGTAGACGGAGAGGACGACCGTTGAAACTTGGATGAAGGGAGTGAATAAAGACATCCTTGAGCTTGGATTAGGCGAGGATATGTGGGAAGACCGCATTGCTTGGAGAACTAAATAAATGTAGTTGAACCGACAATATCGGGAATGGGATTTGATGATGATGATTATGATAACTATTATGAATATATTACGGCAAGTTAGTAGTTCATGTGTAGCACTTGATAATGTCATAATGCAAGGTGTGTCCTCGCATTAGTGGGTTTTGAGTCCACGTGTCTATTTCATTGTATAAGTATTGGACACAAACACGCTTCCAGATGTCATTGCTACATAACAAATTAGAAAGAGACTAAAAAATGAAGCCTAACCGAACTAGGGATAATGCAAACGGGAAACATCTATATTTTAAAAGGAATTCAGCTCAACTCCCTCTTGTCTAAAATGCACCCTTTCATCGAGGTTGGTTGATCTACGGTTGAGATTAAAAGGTGAAAAATCATGACTTTAGGTGCATCTTTTTTACCCCAATCAATATGTTACATAAATACACCCAATCAATATGTTACATAAATCACCCTGTCTAACTCTTAACTAATGCTCACTCAAACAATGTCTTTTGCAAATCCAATTGTTTTCCAAGAGTCGTAGCCCTACCCAACTCTTTTATAAAATCATTCCTCCAACCGAAACATTATCGTGTCAACACATCTTCTTAACCTCTATCTTTTCTAATCGTATTGTTTCCAAACAAGTTTTGAAAACTGAAGCAATCGATTCAAAGTTCAGTGTCTTCAATTCAAACCTCAAAGTTTTGGGGAAAGTATTGACACAGAGAACAACCATGATCATTCTTTCTTGGATACTCATTCCTATAGAAGTTTAAATTTGGTGGGAGGATGATTTGGCACAAATAAGAAGTGTAGAGTCAATGTGATGTGGAAGAATGATCGAGTGCACACAATGTGTGGGGGGCAAGTTGCTGCTGGTGATTACAATTGTGGGATTACCCACCCCTTTGGTTTTGATGTTATTCAAATTTATTGTATAGTTTTGAGATTGTTATATAATGTTTAGGTTTGTCAGATTGTAGACACAATTGAAGGAGCATGGAGGTTTTCCAGTGGCAGATTGCTAATGCTCATGCTCATGCAGTGATTTGATCAAATGGCATTTCTGGCCATTTGTAAATACCAAACATAACGTTTGTGAAATATTAAAAAATTACTCTTCTAGCTCTATCCTCTGCATATGCCAACATCCAAGTCCTGTAATTTTTCATTGTGATTTTGTAATCAAAATACCTTAGGGTGTGTTTGGTTGCATGGAATCCTATGCCATGGGAATCCATGAGAGATTCTTACATATTAGGCTTTATTGATGTATCACTCTACATCCATCATTTGATTTTGTGATACATGGTGGGAATGTAATTCCCATGAACATAAGAATCACACTCCTTGGTCCCCCAAGGCATGTGATTCTCATGTTCATGGAACTTTCATTCCCACCATTGATCGTAAAATCAAATGGTGGATGTGGAGTGATACCTCAAATTAGCCTAAAATGTAGGGGTCCCCTCTTGGATTCCCATGGCATAGGATTCTATGCGACCAAACACACCCTTAGTGTCATCTGAGGAAGACTTTTTATTTTTTAACCAATGTTAACTTAAAATTATTGTTATTTTTTACTTTAATTTATCAAATGGTTATTTAATCGCTTAGGTGCTTTATGAATTGTATTATTTTGATTTGATCGAATGAGCCCATTTCCTTAACAAGACATAATAAGGTGGGAAAAGGGTGTGCAACACACGCATTGGAGAGCTTTATATTTTTGTACACACACACTAGTTGTACTATATATATATATACACACATAAGGAGAAAAAAATAGAAACTTTCTTACTATTCCCTAGAGGACCTATTTTTCAATCGTAATAATTTCTTCCAGGAATGTCAAAATCATATTGACGTAGCATCTCGATGGTGTGAAGGCTTGATTTTCAAAGAATCTGAAATTACGCGAGAAGTTTATTCCATTCATACCATAGATTTTGACCGTCAGGTAAACAAATTTGCATATCTTAGTAACTTTATTTATGATCTGGATTGATTTTGGATATAGATTTTCATAAATAACAGATTATCACATTATAGTTTAGCCCTGAGTTTCTTATTGTGACACAAATTTTCTTGTATGGTGTTTGCAGTTTGTTTATTCTTTATTTCTGTAAATAAAGGATTATTCTCTTTCAGATTATTGTCATTTTTTTGAAATATTTAAGGGATTAAGTTTTTCCATTGATCATTAGATTCAAGTTCTAGGCTACAGCGGCATAACATAAATTGTTTTGGTTCGTGCTAAGAAACCAATCATCACTAATTAGTGTTACAGTTTCTGTATTTGCACTAAGATCTCTCACCCAAAACATAGGCCTCAGGGCCTTGGACCCTTGCGCTTTCATTGCTCAAAACAAGCATGCTTCTGTTGGCTAACATTCCTAGTAATGGGCTTGGGGTTGGTGCAGCTAGTAAAAACGAAGGAATTATCTGAATGTCAGTTGATGAAATTGATGGTATCTCTTGGGTTGAGTTGCGAACTAGGTCACTTTCTGTAATACGATTTGCAGCTTTGCCTCAAAATGTGCAACCAGGTTGAAACAGTTTCATGGATAAAACAACCCAGATTACTATTCTTTTCACCGAGAACAGTCGGCAATCTCCTGCAAACACTTATTTACCTTGCTCAAATCTCTAAAACAGAGAAAAAACCAATTGGAGAAGAAAAATATTGTTTTCCCTATTTAATAGAAATAACCATATACTTTTATAAGATATTTAGGGAAAGTAATAGCCCACTTCACAAACGTTACAAATTCAAAAAAAAAAAAAGGTGGGCCAAAACCATTAATTAATTAGCAAAAATGAAAATTTCAAAATAAAAAGCTTGGTTGTTTTTAAGCAACTATGGTCCCCTAGGAATTATTGAACTAGTAATAAGACACCCTATTCATTTAATTGGGATGTCAAATAAGTATTTATGTTTGGAAACATATCTTGCTTCGTTCAAATTCACATTAACAAATTACACAGTCACATGAACTTCCTATCAGGGTGAGTGATGTTCCCACTCCAAAATCTCACTTCTGCGTTTCGGAGCCAATCCTTCTAAAATCGTCTTGTATGTGTATTTAAAAGAGTTGAATATATGTATATTTTAAAATAATAATGGTCTAGCCTAGTAGTCTGATTGTGACTTGTGACATTCCAATTAAGTGACCAGGTTTCCATCGTAGGCAGGGTATAGTATATCCAAGGTGAAATAGGGCCTTGGGCTCGTGTCTTGATTGCTAAATTAACTGTCACGTTTTTTATTTGGAAGTTTGTTTCTATTGAGTAGGCTGCTATTTTCCCCGGAATATCCTTCACAAGTTAATGGATGATTTCTAGTAAACATGAACATTCTTCATCTCAATTGGTTTGAATTGACAACTTTTTGACACTGAACATTCTTCATCTCAATTGGTTTTTGGTTTGAATTACGAGTAAGATATATTTGTTTCTGAAGATACATTATCCAGTTAGAAGGTAGTCTGAGTTGTTTGATTCTGGGGGTGACGTTGTTGAAGCCTGCTTGCACATCTTGAGGCAGAGCTGCAATCATCTTAAAGAAAATGGCCTTGTTTGCGAGATAACCCAAGAGATGCCATCAATCTCATCGGTGAGATCTATAATTTTCTGCTGCAACATTTGTTTGCAGTTCAGTGGCTCCATCTTTGGTACCAGATGGGCACGTGACAAGGCAGTAGATTCCAGAGCACAGCTCTCTTGCGTCCTAACTATAGTACGATGATGATGAAATAGAGATAGGTTCCAAGTATTAAGAACTAGTACAATTTTGGCTTTGATGGTCTGACATCCTCATTCTTTGTCGTGCTGGCTGTTACTTGTTCACCTACACACAGAACCACAGTCTAGTCTCCCTTTATGGCATTTTACAGAAGACGCTGTTGGCTCAACACCTTGACCCACACACCTTTGTTTTAAGAATCTCTACCTATACACCAAGTCTTTATCCACACACGCCTGATCAATTCTAAACCGCTACATTAGGCTTTTTGAAAGTTAATACATTCGAATGACAGAGATAGAAAGTGCTTCACATACATATATCTGTATTGTTCCATCTTAGCAAAAAATTATTTAAGTTAAATAGATCTAATTATCTTATGATCTCACCTCTTACCAATCGCAGACAACTCAGAATTCATTTTGTTGATTTACTATTAAAAAGGGCCAACATGAAGTTAATATTTGATGTATGAAGATATTGATAAGAGTAAACTCTATATTACATTCCAGAGGTGCTTTGGATATTGAAAGCTTCCTACATTAAACGCTGTTGTGGCTCTTGCTCCCGATTCTGCTAGCACCTCATGGTTTTTGTGAATAAAGTCACAAGAAAGATGAAAGTTTGCATACTTTGATGTTACTCATCTCTACTTTTCATTCCTTGATATAGCTGGCCAAGCGTTGGTTGTCAATGAAAGCAGGCTATATCTCATTTCATTTTCGATCTATGAAAAAAGTAAATAAAATAAAAATTGAAGTAAACTAATGTTTGTTGTTTCACCAATGAGGGAGCAGTCTCCATTGCAAAGATACTTTTGGTCCTTGGCACCTTGCTAAGCCGTAGACATTCAAGAAATCAATTCAAGCAAGGTTAAAACCCAGTTATGTTTTCTTCTTGTGGTATCTTTTCAGTAGAACTTAAACTTTGCGTACTTTGTTTTTCTTACTGTGAAGCATGTTGCTATTGCATTGCCCTTTCTCATATGATATGCTTCCTCAGGAGTTACGAAAGCTTGTTCGAAACATACATTCTATTCAAAGTGGCCAGTCCAGTGAGGGAAAGGAAGGAGCAAGTGATGCAGCATTGGCCAGTGCAAAGAAGTCTCTTACCCATTTTCTTCGTTCTCTTGCCAAGCAGATGCCAACTGAATACTACTAAATTTACTCATTTTGACATGCTGCACAATGGGTTTGGCATGCCAGGTGAGGCTGGAGTCCTTTCATCTGGACCTTATATATTTATTAGTTGGTATCACATTCATCTCGTAGTTTACATGCGGAACTCACATACAAATGTTGTAGTTTACATGCAGAACTCGCATACAAATGTTGTATTATTGGTTAGTCTTAAATTCTTAATAATGTGGTGTTGGAAAAATATGCTGTAAATTCGAATTTAAAAGGAATGAACGATTGTACCAATTTTGCTTGGGTTGAGTCGCGGACTAGGTCGCTCTCTTTAAGACGTTTCGCGGCTCTGCCCAAAATTGTGCATGCAGTTTCGTAGCCCCGCCGTCCCCAGGATAAAACAGCCCAGAATCTCTGTCTCGTTCAAAATTGCACAATAATTGAACGGTATACAAATCACCATTATGCTCGGAATCACCAGGAAATTAAACAACATCAACCAAGAAGCATAAACAGAAAAAAAAAAAAACTAGAACTGTTTACAATAAACTTTGTATGAAAGCTATTTGCTAGAAACAGAAACTTGGAACGTTTTTGCAAGAACTCTGTACGAAGAAGCAAAGACTGTAAGCAGCAAAATCATTTTCACAAACTCTCTATTTTTTCTTTTGTTTCTATATTTCATATAAACTCTGAAAACCGAAGTGGTATTTATAGGTTGAAAGCATACAAACGAAAATCGAGAAGAGGACCAGATTCATTAGCAAGATCAGGTCGTGGGCTGTAGAGAAGATATGGTGGCGGATTTTTGATTTTTCGCCAAAAATCACGGAGCCAAGACGTGGTCTTGAGAGACCGTTTGGACTCAGTCTCCTTTTGAAATTGAATTTTTGTTTAAATAAAAATTTCAGCAAAAAGATGTTTTGCTTTCTAAATGACCCAACCCAACCCAACCCGACCCGCCCGACGGCCGCGAGGGCCTATCTCTCCCCTCCTCATAAAAGAGTGGTACCCCCAAGGAGTCCAAACCCAAGTCCTAACTATCTTCTTATATACTCTACCTCAAAGAGATATATAGTAGATATGGGACTATAAAATGGAGAGTGGTTCAAAGATCAAAACAGGAGAGGGAGGTCCAGGGTTCAAAACCAGGTAAACACAGATTTATTTTTATTTTTAAAAAACCAAATTTGCAACAATCCCCCACTTGGATTTTTAAAAACAATTTTCATCGAGCAATCCTTAAAATATAAGATTGTGCATAAACAAAAGTGTCTTTCGACTTGAACTCTTGCGTAGTGTTCATGCTTTAGAATATACTAGAGTAACTCGTAGTTTTGAACTCTATCTCTAACAGACATTACATGCACAACCTTACCAGGGTGAAGTCTTAAAAGCCCGTGCTTTTACGGCCATGCACGTATATCCCAGTGTAGTGAAGGCTCTAGGAATTTTGCCCGCAAATTCCATATGAAGCGGCCAAACTTCCACAATCACTTAGGTGAGTCTATCAAGAGTACTCCTGTAGCTAGGTAATCCACTCCACATAGAGTATAGACCTCATTAAGAGTTTTTACACTCATCCTACTATTGCTTCAGGAATTCATGCTTTAATCTAGGAATGAGATTGTTATTTTGTCAGCATGATTCACATCATATCATTCACGACTTGTTATTACCCATTGAACCTATTTCTTGGGATCTCCAGTCTATAGGTTGGGTTACCATCGTGAATAACTCATCAAACTAAGGGCAATAATCTCATTCCTTTCGAGGTTTTGAAAACATTCTCTCTAGCTAATCCTTTCGTCAAAGGATCAGCCAAGTTCGCATCAGTTCGTACATGATCCACTCTTACAGCACCAGTAGATAGAAACTCTCTAACTGTGCTGTGCTTACGACGTATTTGTCGTTTCTTGCCGTTATAATAACGGTTCTGTATTTTTGCAATAGCCGCGGTACTATCGCAATGGATCAAGACAGCTGGAATCGGTCTTTCCCATAAAGGGATCTCTGCTAGCAGGTTTCTCAACCAACCCGCTTCTTCACTAGCCGTGGCTAGTGCTATAATCTCTGACTCCATCGTGGACTGTGCCAAAATGGTCTGTTTCTTTGATTTCCAAGAAACAGCCCCACCAGCTATATTGAAAATATAGCCACTGGTGGCTTTGGAGTCATCTGAAAGGGTGTTCCAATCAGCATCGCTATATCCTTCAAGGACAGCGGGAAACTCCTGATAATGTAATCCGAGGTTCTTAGTCCTCTTCAGGTACCTCATGACCCGTTCAATTGCATGCCAATGCTCTATACTAGGTCTATTTGTAAATCTGCATAGTAATCCAACAACGTAAGCTATGTCGGGTCTAGTGCAATCGGTAGCATATCTAAGACTACCAATGATGCTCGCATACTCAGATTGTCTAACACCGTTACCGGTGTTCTTGAACAACTTTACACTAGAGTCATAAGGAGTACATGCAGGTTTACAGTCAGAGTAATTATATTTATTTAGGATCTTCTCGGTATAGTGAGATTGATCCAAAGAAATTCCTTTTTCAGACCTAGTAATCTTGATACCAAGGATTACACTCGCTTCTCCAAGGTCTTTCATATCAAAGTTTGCACGCAATAAGGCTTTCACTTTATTCATGGCATGGATATTAGAACCAAAAATAAGTAGGTCATCCACATACAGACATATTATAGTGCAAATGCCATTTTCAGCTTTATAGTAAATGCATTTGTCACTTTCGTTCACTTTAAAGTCATGTGTGATGACAAGATCATCAAATTTTTCATGCCATTGTTTTGGAGCTTGTTTCAAACCCTAAAGAGACTTATCTAGTTTGCAGACTTTATGTTCTTGTCCTGGAATAACAAAACCTTCAGGTTGGTCCATGTAAATTTCTTCTTCCAAATCACCATTAAGAAACGCAGTCTTAACGTCCATTTGGTGCAAAACTAGGTTATGTATTGCAGCAAGAGAAATTAACACTCGAATAGAAGTAATCCTGGTTACAGGAGAATATGTATCAAAGAAATCAACATTTTCTCTCTGTCTATACCCTTTGGCTACGAGACGAGCCTTGAACTTGTCAACATTACCATCAGGTTTCAATTTCTTCTTAAATACCCATTTACATCCTATTGTCTTACAACCTGGTGGCAAATCGACTAAGTGCCAAGTTCTGTTGGACTCAAGAGAGTACATTTCATCATCGATGGCTTCTTCCCAAAAATTGGCATCTATAGAGGATAAAGCCTCTTGAAAACTAAGGGGATCCTCTTCGACTGAAAATACATAGTAATCGGGGCCAAGGATTTTAGAAGATCGTTTCCGTTTACTTCTTCTTGGCTCAGATTCTGTGGCTTTAATATTTTCATTAATCCTGGGCAAATGTACATTATTTGATGATGTACCCCCACTATTCCCCGAAATAAAAGGAAATTTATCTTCATAAAAGTCAACGTCGTTTGATTCTATAATAACTTGATCTTTAAGATTATAGAATCTATAAGCTTTGCTATTCAAGGCGTATCCTATGAATACGCATTCATATGCCCTACTAGCAAGCTTGTTCCTTTTAGGATCAAGAATTCTAACATAAGCTAAACAACCCCAAGTTTTCAAATAAGACAGGTTTGGTTGTCTATTTTTCAGAATTTCATAGGGCGATGTTTTACTTTTCGATTTGGGGACTCTATTTAGCACATAACAGACTGTCAAGATAATTTCTCCCCACCAGTGCGATGCAGCACCGGAGTTGAGCATTATGGCAACTACTAACTCGGTAAGAGTTCTATTTTTCCTTTCAGCTTTGCCATTCATCTCAGGAGAATATGGTGCAGTTTTTTCATGAATAATTCCTTGAGAATTATAGAACTCTATGAAAATACTGCTATCATATTCAGTGCCTCTATCACTCCCAAGTCTCTTAATTTTTCTATTATATTGATTTTCAACTTCAGTCAAAAATAATTTAAACATGTCAAAGGCATCACTTTTATTTTTCATTAAGTAAACAAAAGTATAATCAGAACAGTCATCAATAAACGTAATAAAATAACGTTTTCCGTTTCTAGTCAAGATACCATCAAGTTCACATATATCTGAGTGTATCAAATCTAACGGTTCAGATTCTCTAACTACAGATTTATGTGGTGTTTTGGTTATCTTAGCTTGACTACAATAGTTGCACTTTTCAAAATCATTTAAGGACAATTTTGAAATTAGTCCTAAGTTACTCATGTTTTTAATAATACGTTTATTAACATGACAAAGTCTAGCATGCCAGATATTAAAAGTGCACAACATGTAAGCAGAACTAGAAATTTTATTCACTTCAACATTTAACTTAAACATCCCATCAGTAGCATACCCTTTCCCCACAAATACATTATTCTTTGTAATGGTATATAAATCAGCCCCTATAATTTGAGTAAACCCAGCCTTGTTCAGAAGAAAACCAGATACTAGATTTTTTCTCATCTCTGGAGTATGCAAGACATCTTTCAGAATAACTGTCTTTCCAGAGGTAAACTTCAGTTCTACTGTCCCAGTTCCAGCAACTATAGTGGAGTGGGAATCACCCAGCAACACTTTCTTGTCCTCAGCTTCAGAATAGGACTTGAACATTCCTCGATCATAGCAGACATGTCGAGAAGCACCGGTGTCAACCCACCATCCCTCGGATCCACCAACAAAATTGATCTCAGAGATCATGGCAATAAGTTGGTCTTCGGTTAGGTTCGCCTGAGGTGCAGGGCGAGATCCATTCCGGCAGTTCCTGGCCATATGCTCTGGCCTACCACAAGTGTAGCAAAGGAACTGTGCTGAATCATTCTTGGAGGGATGTTTTTGTCCATTCTGATTTCGCGGAGGATTCTGATTCTTATGGTTGCGGTTCTGATTGTTCCGGTTCTGATTGTTCCGATTTTGAAAGTTCCGATTTTTATTGTTATTCTGATTTTTCATTGTCTTTCCATTGGGTTTCAGAGAAACTGGGGTAGACTTCTTATGGTTTGAAATAATCAGAACTTCCTCTTTCTGATCTTATTTCCTGGCTTCCTCCTCAATCCGAAGTCGTGTAATCAGGCTTTATAGGGAGAACTCTTTAGCTTTATGCCTAAGGACATTCTTAAAATCTTTTCAGCTAGGGGGCAATTTGTCTATCACAACAGCTACTTGAAATTGCTCATCTAAAGTCATTCCCTCAGATATAATTTCATGAGCAATTTTTTGAAGCTCGTGTGATTGGGTTTCCACTGACTTATCATCAGTCATTTGAAATTTCAGATAACGACTGACAGCATATTTTTTTGTGCCAGCCTCCTCAGTGTCATATTTCTTTCTAAGGGCTTCCCAAATATCTTTTGCAATTTGTTCAGTACAGTAATAATCGTAAAGATCACCAGACAGACCATTCAGGATAAATTTTTTGCATAAAAAATCGTTTTCAATCCAACGGTCTAATTCTTTAGTTTGGGTTTCAGTAGGTTCAGCATGCATTGTTGGTTTTTCAGTATCACAAACATATGCAACCTTTTGCGTTGTTAGAAAAAACAACATCTTTTGTCTCCATCTTTTAAAGTGTTGGCCCTCAAAACGAAAGGGCCTATTAAGGTCTTTAGCAGCAATTTCAGTAATTGAATTCATGGCAGACATAGAAAATCGTCTTAAAATTGTTGGAAAAATATGCTATAAATTCGATTTAAAAGGAAGGAACGATTGTACCAAATTTGCTTGGGTTGAGTCGCGGACTAGGTCGCTCTCTTTAAGACGTTTCGCGGCTCTGCCCAAAATTGTGCATGCAGTTTCGTAGCCCCGCCGTCCCAGGATAAAACAGCCCAGAATCTCTGTCTCGTTCAAAATTGCACAATAATTGAACGGTATACAAATCACCCTTATGCTCGGAATCACCAGGAAATTAAACAACATCAACCAAGAAGCATAAACAGAAAAAAAAAAAAAAAAAAAAAAAAAAAAAAAAAAAAAAAAAACTAGAACTATTTACAATAAACTTTGTATGAAAGCTATTTGCTAGAAACAGAAACTCGGAACGTTTTTGCAAGAACTCTGTACGAAGAAGCAAAGACTGTAAGCAGCAAAATCGTTTTCACAAACTCTCTATTTTTTTTCTTTTGTTTCTATATTTCATATAAACTCTGAAAACCGAAGTGGTATTTATAGGTTGAAAGCATAGCAAGATCAGGTCGTGGGGTGTAGAGAAGATATGGTGGCGGATTTTTGATTTTTCGCCAAAAATCACGGAGCCAAGACGTGGTCTTGAGAGACCGTTTGGACTCAGTCTCCTTTTGAAATTGAATTTTTGTTTAAATAAAAATTTCAGCAAAAAGATGTTTTGCTTTCTAAATGACCCAACCCAACCCGACCCGCCCGCCCGACCGGACGGCGGGCTCGAGGGCCTATCTCTCCCCTCCTCATAAAAGAGTGGTACCCCCAAGGGGTCCAAACCCAAGTCCTAACTATCTTCTTATATACTCTACCTCAAAGAGATATATAGTAGATATGAGACTATAAAATGGAGAGTGGTTCAAAGATCAAAACAGGAGAGGAAGGTCCAGGATTCAAAACCAGGCAAACACAGGTTAAGATTTGCATCACATGATCTCAGTGCAGAGCGCCTATATAATGATTAAGATGGGATCTCCATGACATAAATATTTTTGGTGGATTCACCTTCCTGGGTAAGTTCCACAAAACTTCTTTAGGAACTGGCACAATGGATCCACTTGGTTGCATTGTTGCTGCTGATTTCCTCGTCCTATGATTAACTATTGTCATACGCATGAAAGTTATTATCTGTGACTATCGTTTTACATGCATCAAAGTTACCCGCCTAGTGGTATCTCTGCCCCTGTATCTTTCTTATGCTGTGAATTAAATGATGGCAGTGATAGTGTTTTTTTGTGGAGAACAGAACAAACTTTGGTGCTTAAATTCTAACTAAAAGTTTGACAAACAACACTCTAAAAGACACTTTCCTTTGTAATCCATCTGAAAGATGAGATGTGTATTCCATCTGAAAGATGAGATGTTGATCCTACCTGTGCCATTATCAAGGGATGTGATTCATGAAATTATGCGAAATTTCGAGGATAATTTCCTTTTTTGAAATTACGAAAAGAAAAAGTGCAAAAGAAATAATTACATTTTTTAGGGGGTTTTCAAAAAATTTGAGGTGTTTTTTTTATAAATTTCTGGATTTTTTTTCATAAATTTCGTGAAAATACAAAAATCAACTACTAAAAATTACATTTTTTTAGGGGGTTTTTTTGATAAATTTTGAGATTTTTTTCGTTATTTTGGAGGTTTTTTTTTTTTTTTTTTTTTTTTTCTAATTATCATTTCTTCAAATTATTTATTGGTTTTAAAACTACCTCCTAATTTTAATTTTATCATTTCTTCTACTTGTATATTACTAGTATATTACCCTTCAGTTGGCACCACCTCACAATCACTCCTATTTTCATGTACTCTTCATTAGCACATTTACAATTATCAAATACATAAATGTATTTAATTACTATTGTTTTCAATAAATTTATACACTATTCCTGAGTTTAAGTGAAAGGGCCAAATCATGTATTTTTCAAAATTAAACTACATGGAATTCGATTGTTAAAGCTGAGGCATACATGCAACATATACGAACCATGAACTTTGGTAAAAAAAATTTAGAGTTAGCTCTATCACACCAACATTTAAACCATATTACAAAATAAAATATTTGATTTATACACTCAAAAGATGATCTTTTCAATAAATGGAGGATGTATACATCCTAGTGATCCACAATTTTGAAAGAAACTGATGGAAAATAAAAAAGACTCGACATTTTTCATGAAAGGTGATCATACCATGAACTTCAACCGATACAAGGCACTTTACCGATGCACTTAAGAAAAAACGTAAAACCACCTTCCCATCCTCCTCTTTAGATTCCTTTCCCCTCTATAAAACAATCTGAAATCTTCAAAGAAGAAGAGTTTTCTTTTGTTGTCCAAAACTTCTGATTCTTCTTCTCTTCTTTTATCACAATGTCTCCACCATATCTTTCACTCACTCTCTTGTCTCTAATATTCGTATCAGGTAACAATTCGCAATCCAATTCAATGTACTAATGTTTCTTCCATGTTCCTATTTCAATTCATTTAATTCTTTATTTCTGCAGGAGCAGGCACGCCCCCACTTGCCCCCACTGACTTTTCAGATTTTTTTTAATTTATTTGTCCCCAAATTAATTTTTTATTTGCCACTCTATTCTCACTTTTCAGTTCAACTAGGACGTCATCCTTCAAATCATGTACACATCAAATTCAAACTCTACTTTTAGAGTTAGAGATAGAGGTTAAATCCCCCAAATCTCTCAAAGAACATAAATTCTGGCGGGCCCTCTTTAAACACATACTCCAAAAAGGTGTTTTAAAGAGGAGGCAAAAATGTATTTTAGCCCCTTAGGCTGGGAAACCAGCCGGCCAGCTAGAAATGCTCCTCAAAAAAATCAAAATCCACAGTTTCTTCTTCACACTCCATCTATTGGATAAGATGAGGGAAACCCCCATATTTCATCATCTTCAAAGATCTATAACTATTGAGTTATTTGAGTTCATCTTCACAAGATCCAGTAGGATCCAAACCACCTTATTCTTCTTCTTCTAGGTACCAGGTGCCTTCACTAATCACTGTGTTGGCCATCTTCACAAAAAAATCGTAAGCAACCCAATCTCTTCCTCCTTTTCTTCATGTAGTAGTAATCAACGATTCAAACCCTTCTCTTTTGTTGTGTTTCTAGAAGTAGTAACCATCTTCAATGAATATAGTAGTAATCATCTTCAATGACTGTCTTTGTTGTACTCCCCTTTTTGCTATATTTAAAAAAAAATTCATGTTAAAAGTAACTAATTTTTATATTATATTTAATGAATTATGACATCACTCCGCCCCATTCAACAAAAATCCTGGCTCTGTCACTGTGCAGGAGTATATTCGGCAGCGTTCACGTTGACAAACAATTGTAAAATATCTGGCCAGGAATTCTATCCAACGCAGGCACAACACAGTTAGACTTGACCGGTTTCGCCCTTCCAAACTCTGGCCGTCCCGACAGCCTAGTCCGGTCGTATTTGGGGCAGAACCGTCTGCTCCAAAGTCTCAACCGAAAAGTTCACTTGCATAACCGGTGACTGGTCAGGCAAGCTAGAATGCGCAGGGGGAGGGACTGGCGGAGTTCACACTCAACGGTGCTGATGGCCTCAATTTTTATGACCTAAGCTTGGTGGATGGTTACAATCTGCCCATGTTGGTGGTTCCCACAGGCGGGATAAGGGGTAATTGCTAGACGACTGGGTGCGTAGTCGAGCTCAATGGGGCCTGCCCCAAGGAACTGAAGGTTGCAAGCACTGATGACAATTATGTTGCTTGCAAAGCCTTTAATCCGTTATATTGACAAATGTGAATCATCGATGTATTCTGAATTCTTCAAGAGCGCTTGTCCCCGGGCCTATACCTATGCTTATGATGACAGGACGAGTACCTTCACTTGTGCTGCCGCAGACTACGTTATCACCTTCTGCCCTTCTATGCCTACCAGGTAAGATAATTCCTTTGTTTTTTTGAATGATATTGACTTTGCTAAGGTTATTAATATACCGATGTATTTGATATTTTTTGCAGCAAGAAAGCTTCAGAGAACCCGAAAGCTGCAGATCCACCGTTGATTAACACAACGATGGTGTTCTTTGGCGGTAAGGATATAAGTGGATCATCAAGAATTGGATGGGGCACTGGCGAGCTAGTTCCAGCAGTCATAGCTATTTTGGTGGTGATTTTGCGGTTGTGGCAACTTTAGTTCGCATTTCTCTAGTCTAAGGTTTCGCTTGACATTCTGTAAAAGAATCCAAATGCATTTCTCCGACGGTAGTTACAAAAAAATTGATGTTTGATAAGATTTACGTAAAGTGATTATGGAATAAAAATGGAAAACCTCATCATCATAACGTTACAAGATCCTGCACTTCTTTACATGATAAAACATCATGAATTCTTTTACAGATAACTCTCACGTTCATACATTGGACTATACTTCTTAATATAGTTCATATTTGTAAGAGTTATTATTATTATTATGTGGAACTTGATAGAGTCCATATTTTATAAGAGTTTATCATAATTCAAACTTTTCTAAAGAGTTTTTATTTTTCTTACATATTTCAATTACATATTTGAAAAAAAAAGTATAGGTAATATAATATATATGAGAGAATATAAGCTATGTGAAATGCACACCAATTGAAAAAAAAAAAATCCAAAATTATGGAACTGACATTATTTTTCTCTAACTAATATCATGCAATTGCAAAGTAATGCATTGAAAATTAATGCACACATTGACATTACTTTGCAAAATGCATTTTTTTACAATGTACTAAACGAACCCTAACTTCCAAACAACACCACCAATTTAGGTGGGCCCCCAAAAAACCAAATTGATAGAACATTGGTTATGGGCTTGCAACGTGGCTGAGCCCAAGATGATGAACGATTGACCCTTCAATCAGCCCATGTTCTTGTTATACTCTCTAAAAAAAATTAATTTATTTTGGAAGTTGCTAAATAACACGACTATTTATATTGATGGACACCACTACCTACAAATTTTTTTACTGAAGGACACCACTACTACCATTTATATAAAAATAAAATAAAATAACCCTCATTTTCTCTTTTTTCACTTTCATCTCCAACTACCGCCTCCTCATTTTCATCCCATTCATTCCACCACCTCGCCACCCACTGCAACCTCTTTTCCCCTTCACCCCACCACCTTTCCTCATCCTACCCTTCACCCCCACCTCACCACCCACCGCCACCTCTCATCCTCTTCCCCTTCACCCTGTCACTTCGCCACCCACTGCCACCTCTCCTCCTCTCCCCTTCACCCCCACCACCTCACCACCCACAGCCACCTCTCATCCTCCTCCCATTTACCTCATCACCTCTCCTCCTCCTCTTTACCCCACCACCTCGCCACCCACCGCCACCTCCCATCCTCATCCCCTTCAGCCTACTACATCTCCCCCCCCATTCACTACCACCACCTTGCAACCTTCACATCTCATCCCACTTCCTTCCATCTTATTTTCCTCTTTTTTTTTTGCCCTTTTTTTCTCATTCGCCTTCGTGGTAGTTTCTGTGAGTGGGGAACCCACATTTGCCGAAACCTCTGTGAGGGCAACAAAATTGTTGATGGTGCAACAAAAACAGAGTTACGACTTAAATTTGTAAAAATTATGCGAAGTGCACTCGAATTTCTCCACTCGCAGGTGCCACAAGAACACAATTACCGTCAAAGTTGTAAAATATGGGGAAAAACATAAGGCACTATTTTCGAGTGTAAATGTTGAGTAGGACGAAATGCCCATACATTGATCTTGTTAGCCAATTGTAAATGTTGATCTTGTTGATCTGAGTTGCCCATATGTTTAGTTTGTATATATAAGAATTTTGGGATGCTGGTTATACAATGCAATTAGAAATTTTGTGAGTATTTGCAATTGTATTTTCATTGCTTATAATATTTGCATGCATAGTGATGATACATCGAAATGTCATCTCTTATATACCGTACACGTGTCATGATTATCTCAAAGAATAACATGCCCAAGTGTCAGCCCAACACTGATCTAGCCCAAGCGGTGTCAAGCCTGCACAACGCAGTCTGCCAGATGGACCCAAATTACTACAGCCTGCTAAGTCTACACGTCTCACAGCCATCCCCAATACCCATAAGATCTATTAAGGCAAATATCTAGGGATCAACTTCGGACAGGCAATCCAACAACACCTTGTTTCCATTTAGAAAACAAATACCAGAGTATACATCGTACATGAAAACTTTCATCTATGGACAACACTCTGATTGGGAACTATCTCTTATGTATCTAGGAGCATAAGTATAGCAGGGAAACTTCCCTTCACAGCACAATTCCATCTGTGCGAAGTTTGAGACTTTGACTGCTAATTTGGACGAGGCTTGTGCATGATTGGATGAGTTGAAAAAATAATTTTCTGTCGAGAAAGCTGGCCACGATGAGGCTATGCGCTTCGTCGATGACCAGTCAGTCAGCCGTAGGATTGCTGAAGGTCGGATGTAGCAATTGACGGTTGAGCTCGATGGAGTTAATTCGGATATCTCCACCCTACTAATTACTGCTGAATGGCAACTGATTTCAGCTAAGAATGAGCTCGCTGTGACAAAATACAAGCTAAAGATTGTGGAGGTGGAAGATTGGAAAAGAGTTGTTGATGGACGAGTTGAGCTTCTTGACTCTATTGAGGGCTTGATGTTGATTTATCCGAGTATCGTCACTTGGTTGATCAAATCTTCGATGATGAAGATGCTGAATAAGGCACCTCGAATCTCCCAAGCGACCCCGTAAAGGAAAAACTGTTATCTCTTCCTCATTCCATCCAAGTTCCATCGTCTGCTTTTGTTGTTGAGAGGGGAACCTTGTCTTCTTCTGCCATTGTCGCTGCGGTCTCTCTTCCATCAAACGCTCTCATCACTTCTATTGTTATTTCTTCAAATGTTCTATCTTCTATTCCAGATGTAACAAAATGATTTTATGAATGATAAAATTTTCTTTTTGACAATATTGTACTACCTTCTTTTTAATTTCTGTTTCGCTTGCTTTTTTCTTTGAGGTCGTAATTTGTCTTGGGTAATTCGTTATGATGTGTGTGTTTTCCCCATCTAATCATTTGTAGTAAGTACTGTCGATTTAGGTTTATCCATATTTTTGTTTTTGCGCTTGTTTGTTGATCATCCGAAACTTTTTTTCTTCGTTCGTCTGACGTGTTAGTCGACTCGAAGTTTATTTGAATAATTTGTCATTTTTTGTCCTAACTTTTACTTCGTTGGTTCGACATACTAGTCGACCCGAAGCTTATTTGGATGAGTTGATTTTTTTGTCCTTACTTTTATTTCATTGGTACTTCGTTGGTTCGACATACTAGTCGACCCGAAGCTTATTTGGATGAGTTGACTTTTTTGTCCTAACTTTTATTTCATTGGTTCGACATACTAGTCAACCCGAAGTTTATTTGAATAAGTTGACTGGTTCATCCCAACTTTTACTTCTTGGTTCGACATACTAGTCGACCTGAAGTTTATTTAAATAAGTTGACTGGTTTGTCCCATCTTTTACTTCTTGGTTGATCAGACCATAAGTTTTGTGTCTGACTTATATTTGGTATGACGAGAATTTCTCATTGTTCGACTTTGATGCCACAACTTTGGGAGTAAGATGGGGAGTTTTGAACTCAAAATTTTATTGATAACCCCGTTTTGGGTGTTTAACATTTTTTTGTAGTAGTAGTCATCTCTTTATCATAAAGTTATGTTGTGGAGCTTGCATTATATCTTTCTGAATGTTTCTCAATTTGTTCTGTCTTGAGTGGTCTTTGCATTTTCGTTGTAACTTCTTCCTTCATGGTTTTTTGTAGTTTTGTTGTTTGTGTATGGTTGTCGTGCGGTAGCTAATGAACTCGAAATGCTTCTTAATCGAGTTACTAGGTGTGTGCCATTGGCGGGTTGGTTCGGACAGGCAGAATAGAATGCAGTCCCAAATTGTCTAATCATGCTCACATTAGTACCTGCTACCAAGGATTCGTTCGTCGATTCATATAATTTGTTTGTGTTATCTTTGTTATCAATAATGTAGGAGGTGTCATTGGCATTGTTGTATATAATGGTCAAGCTTGTAAGTCTCTTTGGATTTTGTCCATTGTTTGGCCTCCATTTGAATTCTCATTTTCCCTTGTGCTTCTTATTCGAGTTGTATCGATTTATCTGGTCTTGTTTGACAGTGTTGGCGCTTCTAGTTCTATATAGATCAACTCGAGTGGGAAATGTTACTAGTGGGCTTGATTAATTTTTTTTAGGCTACGCAGTATAAGGCGTATATCAGCTGTCTATTTGTCGTGCTGGATTCCGCCTTCTCCTTCCCTTTGGATTGTTTATCTGGTAACCCAACGAATTCATCGAGTGGTCCTCTTCGAACCCAGTGCTCGATTTCATTTTTCAGGTTGTAGCAGTATTTAGTGTCGTGCCCATGATCTTTGTGGAAAGAGCAGTACTTGTTTTTGTCTCACCCTTCGGGGTCTCCTCTCATCTTGAGTGGTCAGTTGACATCTTCCCATCTCGTCATGTGTTCAGTATGTTTGCTCGGCTGGTATTCAAGGTCGTATATGGTTTGTACGTCTTTTTCGTCACACTTGTCACTCGTTCATGTCTGGGCCTTGTCGAATGCGATTTTTCGGGTTCCTGTTGGTTGGACACGGGTTTCCCGTTAGTTTGATGCTTTTTTGACTGGACGTTTTCCTCCAGGGGTCTGTTGTCTCTCCTTCTTTCTTCCCTCATTTCTCGTCTCTTTTAATGGGCTTCATTTTTCCTTCTTCTTTTTAGCGGCTATCATCTCCTCGAGAGTGATGTACTTCTGAATAGTCTTTATTAGAATTTTCATGTTCTTTGGGGGTTCCAGATTTAGAACATCAAAAAAGGCCCCCTTTTCAGTCTCGTAGTGAAATTAGCAGTGGTCGTGTCGTCGCTACATCCATCGATCATAGTTAACTCGTTAGTGAAACGAGTAACATACTCTCTTATTGTCTCCTCGGGCTTATGTTTGATGTGGAACATGTAATGTGGCCCCTTCTTGCTGATGAACCTCGTGATGAAGGCGATAGCAAGCACCTGAAATGAGTCTATTGACCTTGGGGGTACGCTGTTGAACCAGTTCATTGCTGTAGAGCTGAGACTGGTTGGAAACGTTTTGCATAAGATGGATTTCGTGCTCTCCTTCAACGACATCATGTGGTGAAATGCCGCAAATGGTCTGTCAGGTCAATGGTACCATCTAGGGGTAGACGAGATAGACCTTATCCCGACCTCGTCCCATCCCAAATGGGTTTGGGACGAGACGAGATGAGCATGTACTAAATTTTGGATTGAAATTTAACATGCAAGATTGGAAATTTTGGATTTACCAAACACATAACTCTAACAACAACTATATAACTTTAAGTCATTGATTATTATTTTCCCATTTCATTAGTTTTTACTTATTTTTTTTAGAACCACTATTGAAGATAGCCATTTTTTTGTACATTGCTAACGAAAATGATAAATGGGTTTGTCATTTAAAACTTCGAGGAGCACACATTGTTGTTGTCAAAAGTTAGGAAGAGGAAAAATAATGGAAAAGAGTTTAAGTTAGATTCATTATGTAGATGAGTTGCATGGAAGCTTGTGATAATAAAATAGTAAGGGTGGGTATAAATTCTCGTACCGATCCGATTCGACTCGGATAATGATCCCGTCCTGGTTCAAATCGTATTCAATCGGTTCATACTGATTTTACCCGATCCCGAACTGATTTGAACCGGAACAAGACCGATTTTCATAATTTTAGTTCCATCCTGGCCCGATTCAATACATTTATAGATGTTATAATTGCTTGGATTTATAACCATAAACATCATTTATAAAAGAGTAAAATTGTAAAAAGGCTCAACCCTAGATAAAAAAATGACTGACTCATCTGACTACCTAGCAAAACTCCTCTTACATTTAATACCACCACCACTTAGTGAGCAGAAATTCTAAATGTCGAGGGAAAGAGCGAGGAAACCAGCGAGGTAAACAAGGTGGCGGGGGGTGAACCGTTCACCCCCTCGAGATGCTTTCTGCACGCGCATCTCGAGGGGGGTGAACGGTTCACCCCCCGCCACCTCGTTTACCTCGCTGGTTTCCTCGCCCTTTCCCTCGACACATAGAAAAGCTCCTTAGTGAGTTTAAGTACCTCTTTTTTTTATTTTTTTAAATTCCTTTTCCTCCCCACCTTTTACTTTGTTTCTTCTTTGAGTTCTTTTCACTTCAAATTCATGTAAATTTATGTTCACAAAGCTTTCATTTCGCAGTGAATTTCATACAAATTTATGCTGCTTGAAGAATTTTCCCACTGAACAATACGGCCCTTAACCTCTTCATCCCCTTGATCTCATCGCAATTTGCAATAAAATCTCTAGAATGTTCAACAAAATGATTATTTCTCTTGTATAGCTCTTGGAATGAAATCGACTTCTCCACCGAAGAGGAGTTCTCCCCGGGAAGAGGAGGGGCCATTCTGCGGTGGAATTCGGAGAGATTCTTGGGGGGTTAGTTGACAGAAGGAAGGCCGATCCAAGGACGAAGGAGGTGGCGGAGGCGTTTGCTTGAGCGAGGATTTGACGTGCTGAAATGCAAAGAGAATGACAAAGGCTTAGGTTCCTCCTTGTCGTCGTCTCCTCCGTCTGGTGGAGGTGAAGAAGAGAGATGGTGAGGTAAGGACTTCACAAGTGAGACTAATGATCGACCATATTACGGAGGGAGAATTTGGTACAGGTAATGAGAATTGGTTTACTATTCTTATTGGTGCTTGTGCTTATGTTGTAATGAGAATGAATAATATGTCCATTTCAATGGCTGAGATTGTCAAGGTCATTGGGTATGATCTTCATGAATTTGGTACAGTATATGGAGATGATGTCGACACAGAAACCTGGTACAAAGAGGAAAGAATCTGACTCTTTTCGGTTTAATTTGGAAGAACTAGCAGGTGGGTGTTGGATGAAAGATGTTGAATATGGTACTGATCATAGACACTGATAATGGAAGGCCAGAGCCTAATGTGTTGACGTTGGACAAGGCTTCTTTTAGACCTGATGATCCTAAAGAAGAGATTGAGCTTAGTCGTCAATTGTTAAATCTTTCTCTTTTTCTTCTAAAGTGTCATTCAGTCAGTAGGTGGAGTTTGAAACTGTGTTTGCATCTGTATGTTTAGGCAGGGATGGTGTTAGAGATTGAGCTATTTAGGGAACAAGAACTCGAGGAGGTGGAAGGAGGTGCGTTGCAGGGAGGAGGAGAGAAGGTTTAATGAAAAATTGTTTCATTATTTTGACAGAATATCATTCCCTAGTTTAACCTAAGGCAAGGGTAACATAGTTCCAAAATTAATCTTGACTGATCAATAATGTGGATTTAACCGTTTCATCATAAAATGAGGATTAGACTCAAATACTTTTCAAAACGAGTTTCAAACTATGATAGATATAAACTAATGAACGTCTAACTAAAAAACCCCTAAATTTTAAATGCTATTTATTTATGATTATTATTTAGTTAACATTGCGAATTTATAACAAACCATATTTCTTTCACACATTTATGTATCTCTTTGGTTCAATAAATTGTTTCCAAAATGACCATTAATAAGCAACAACCAATGCTTACTATAGTCGGAAGCAAATTTTCAAAACTTCCAACTCCATGGGTTAATCCAAATTTCATCAAAGCCCTATACAAAATTGGTCGGGCCTAGATACTTATTGGGTCTTACTACGGATTGAGCCTGTTAAATTAAGGCTCACAACCTCCCTATTTAATGTTCTTCTTCAGCTCTGTCTCGAATTACAAAGAGCGAAATTAGAGATGGCAATGAAGCGGATTGAGGTGGATTTGAGTAAATTCATCCCCGTCCCGTCAGGATTAGCAGATCCCTAAATCCGCCCTGTCATTCGTTTATAATTTTATTTAAAAACCACCTCCGCCCTGCACCGATTGGAGGATATCTGCCCCACACGAATTGGAGGATATCCGCCCCACCTCGCCAATCCATTTACAAGTTTGCGGTTCTACTGGTGGGTTGTTGGTCCCCGCCCTGATCAATTGTTGTCAACAAACAAAAAGGGTAAGGACGATCACTAGAAACACTCATAAAACATAAACAAACCTCCTTCTTCTAGATAAAATTGCTAAAGCATGTTATCATCAATGATAAGTATTCTTGAACGTAAGAGATTTGTTGAACCAAACCTTCCAACTACCACCACCAATCCCTTTGCGTCGACTAGGAGCTGAAATAACTATTCCTTCAGATCTTGTAATCTCCTCTAGTCTCATCCTCTGCTTCTCGCACAAGACGAAATCCCTTCCTCCTCGTGGCCCAATTGGCTCCAATGGACTCATAACTGACCAAATTTATCCTCAAAACAAATTAACAAACATACCAACAATTCACTGACAGATGAAAACTTACCTTCAAATTCATAGTTAGGACAATAAAAAGGAGAAAACTATTGAGATCAAAACTCAAAACGGGAAGACGACCCTCGCAAGTGTAAGATCTAAGAGCGGTGTTGATTACTGTGGCCACCAAGTCCTTGTCTAGAAACTACAAAGGCCCCCCCAACAGAAGGAGGTTGTGGGATGGTTCGTTTTTCAGTTGATGAAGATCGAAGAGACGAATCAAGTCAAGGCCTTTTCCATGAACCTGAGTACCTAAATTCGTTGTGGACGAATCCCTGGCCCCCTGCTGGTTTTGTTTGAGACAAATCGAGAAGAGAGACATCGAGAGTCTCTAAGAAACTGAGACGAGAGTTGAGGGAATTAGGCAGACTCGCAGTCTCTGAGAGTCACAGAGAATAGTTGGAGCCGCAGGGTTGAAAGTGATATGAGAAATCTAAGATTAGGGTATATTTTTCCTTTACACAGTCCAGGGGTGTTTATATAATTTATTCGGTTAAACGAATATCCGTATGGTGGATATGGCCAAATTTGTATCTCCCGAATGCTCCAACTTCCATTTAGCCTTAACCAAATCCACCTCATTAGAAATCAATCAGGTCATGAGAGTGCTTAAAGGATTGATTGGTAATTATGAGGAAGAAAAGTTATGGCAGATCTATCATGCAACCACTTTAATAGCAGAACACTTTGCAATGTTACTTTCTAACCTAGAAATGGTGAATCTAGAACTAATTAGGTTATTTGTTGAATCTTTGAAGCAAGTTTATTGTTTTGTAGATGATGACACGAGTGAACGTATGAGCGATTATAAACTTTAACATCATTTTTTTTTATTAATATAAGGTTCGAAAATCCTAAAAACCCCACCTCACTTTCCAAAAATAAAAATAAAAATAATTCCACCTCAAACAGGATGGGCGGGGCGGATATCCACGGAAGTGCCCATCCCCAAGCGTACAGGAAAGGTTGATGAAGAAGAAGAGTCGCTAAGAGAGAGATGAGGATGAAAATGGCTCAATTTCTACACCCCTTTTCAACCCACGAACTAATCTCCCATCGTTTCCTCTCACCCTTTCTCTCCATTTCCCCAACTTCCACTTCTTCTTCTTCACCCAATCGACTACCCTTTGTTTCACTTCCATCATCACCCCACACACATCTCGACTTCCAAACACGGGGATTCAGATTGCCCCAAGCTTCACTGGCCATTGAACTCGAAGAAGAGAACGACAGTGACTCCGAGTCGTCGTCAAAGAAGAGCAGAAACCAGAAGAAGCGAGAGGCTCGCCGTTCTGTGAAATGGGGAATGGAGCTCGCCAAGTTCTCCACACCACAAATCAAGAAGATTCTTAGGTACCCATTGTTAAAGATAGTTACTTTTTCGTGACTTGAGAAGTGGGGTTCGAATTTTTTGTGATGTTGTTGACGGCAGAATTGCTTCGCTTGAGAAAGAGGTTTTTGATGCTATCGTATTGGTGAAGAAGTTTGGTCCGGAGGTACGGGAAGGAAGACGAAGGCAATATAATTATATAGGTTTGTTAATTGAGTTTTTTGAACAATTTTTAGTTATATATTACATGCATTCTATCTGTTTGATAATATTCTTCATTGGTTTGAAATGGAATTTCTTACCTCGAATTAGAAGGGAATTTCAAACCCAGTTCATGGTATTGCCACTCACAGCCCCGGATTGTAGTAACACCATAATGCTGAACTGCTTGATTGAGTTGGCAAATCTAGTATCACTTTGCACATTTCCTTAGGAACCTTACGAACAAGTAGTTGCCTTGATAGTTTCATATACTTGGAAGCTGAGCTATGTGATTTAATAAATCCTCCTATGACATATCCACTTGTGCTAGCACATTCTTGTCATCTAATAGATCATATTGAGTGTGCCACGAAGTATGCAAGTCACTATGTGAAATTGCGGAGTTGGATACTAAATGAGCTCTCAAAATCATCCTGGATCAACTTTTATGAAGAATAGCTTACATGTTCATCCGATGAAAAGAGAAAATTACAATGCTAGTGAATAACAAGATCACAAGGAAAATCAAAGATAGAATGAACCCAAAGATAGGTAGTAGAGAATTGGAGATAATATGTACATGTTTGCTTATCATACCCAACATGCAGATAAGGTTGGCCTTATGAAATTTACTTGATAGTCAAAAGCTCAGTTTTGTCCATGAGGTGACTTGAAATCCTTCATCAAGAGACTTTTCTTATCTAATATGGTGAAGACAAACAATTAAAAAAAAAATTCTTCTATTCTCCGGCCTGGGTGTGCATGTTGTAAGATCAACCCTAACCATATATCAAATTCTACTAACCCATGGGTCGAAATTTTGGTTGGCCCACTGACATCATCTCCAACACAAATTGCAATATAGACATTCTCAACACGCTTTGACAATTGCTCTCACCTTCTTAGCTGAATGTTAAAGATATCTGAACCCAGGAACTCTTGCTTTGATAACATGTGAAACAATCCAATTTCAAATTTCATAAGTCACATCTTCATGCCCGACACATAACATGGTGTATATGTGCCTGAGGCACTACTTGACACCCACTTACCTAACAAACTATAATAATTTTCAGAGTTTATGTACATGTTTTGGTGTATCTGTTATTGAAAATGCATTTAGGTAGACTGCTACATGAAGTGCAACCGGAATTGATGGATACTTTAATTCAGGCTTCAAAAGATGGTGACCATAGTAAGATTGAGGAATTACCGCCATGGTTGGGTCCATTGAAGAGGTTGAGGAAGAAGAAGAAGAAGAAGAAGAAGAATCTGAATTTGAAGAAGAAAAAGAAGAAGAGGAAGAGGTATCCCTTAGACTTTGTACATATCTTCTAATTAATACATATGACTGCAATGCACATCTAATTGTTTGATTGTTGGATGATCTTTCCTGATAAATGGTGTACAAATCACATATGTAGTGAAGTTGAGACGTATCTTGTTTCATTCACCTTATTTCTCAAAAAGAAACAGGCAAACAAAAATGAGAACTTGCAGGTTTGATTTCTACAAATATGTCAATAATAATTCGAATCCATTGAAACTGAAATATATACAAGAAACTAAAGTACCCTTTAACACTCCTCAAACTGAAGCGTACAAACCTTTTTGAAGATTTTACTCTTCAAAGCAAAGAGTAACCATCTGTTCTGTCATATTCTATAAGCCACTACAAAGTACAAAATAAAGCTGGTTCTCCAGCAACAGTGGAAATCACCAAATTAGCTCTTGTTTTGTTTTCTTTGAGCTTCTAGCTCACCGTGTACTCTCCTCCTCTATTTTTCTGGTGAAAGCATTTTATTCTAAAAAAAAATAATTATGTAACAAGGACATTTCACCTAAAAAATCGAATGTTGTAAACATATTGGATACTCCCAAACTCGGACATAAATTAGAAACTCCATGCTCACATGATCAACCCTTTTCACATTATTTTCAGTTTTTATAACTATTATGAATATATTATGGCAAGTTAGTAGTTCATATGTACCACTTGATAATATCATAATGCAAGGTGTGTCCTCGCATTAATGGGTTTTGAGTCCACATGTCTATTTCATTGTATAAGTATTGGATAAAACACACTTCCAGATGTCATTGCTACATAGCAAATTAGAAGGGACAATAAAAAGGAAGCATGTCTAAGCAAACTAGGGATAATGCAAACGGAAACATCTATACTATAAAAGGAATTCGTTGATTTTGAGTTGTGAGTTGTATTCCACCCGAACCAGCTTAATCCCTCTCATCTCAAAATGCACCCTTTCGTCTCAATCATTAGATGGTTGATCTAAATTGAGATTAAAAAGTGAAAAATCATGACTTCAGGTGTATCTTTTTTATCCAATCAATATGTTACATAAATACACCGAGTCCCAAAAATGCGTCCCTCTCTAACTCATGATTAATGCTCACTCAAACAATGTCTTTTTCAAATCTAATTGTTTTCCAAAGAGTTGTAGCCCTACCCAACTCTTCAATAAAATCATTCTTCCAATAGAAACATTATCGTGTCAACACATCTTTTTAACCTCTATCTCTTCTAATTGTATCGTTTCTAAACAAGTCTTGAAAACCAAAGTGATTGAGTCAAAGTTCTGTGTCTTCAATTCAAACCTCAAAGTTATGGGGAGAGTAACCATGATCATTCTTTCTTTGGATGCCCATTCCTGTAGAAGTTTAATATGTTGAGAGGATTATATTGGCACAAATAAGAAGTGTAGGGGTCAATGTGATGTGGAAGAATGGTTGTGTGTACACAATATGTAGGGGCAAGGTTGTGGGATTTTGCATGTGGGGCAGTTGCTGCTGGTGATTACAATTGTGGGATTACTCACCCCCTTTGATTTTGATGTTACATATTCAAATTTATTGTATAGTTTCGAGATTGTTATACAATGTCTAGGTTGTCCGATTGTAGACACAATTGAACGAGCATGGAGGTTTTCCAGTGGCAGATTGCTAATGCTCATGCAGGGATTTGATCAAATGGCATTTCTGGCCGGTTATAAATATCAAACATAACTTTTGTGAAATATTCAAAAATTACTCTTCTAGCTCTATCCTTTACATATGCCAACATCCAAGTCCTGTAATTTTCATTGTGATTTTGTAACCTCAATACTTGGCGTCGTCTGGGGAAAACTTTTTGTTTTTTAACCAATGTTAGCTTAAAATTATTGTTATTTTTCCTTTAATTATCAAATGATTAATTAATAGCTTAGGTGTTTTATGAATTGTATTATTTTGATTTGATCAAATAAGCCCACTTCCTTAACAAGACATAATAAGGTGGGAAAAGGTGTGCAACACACACGTTCGAGATCTAGTGTAGATATTAAAAAAAGGAGGAAATAGAAACTTTTTTACTATTCCCTAGAGGACCTATTTTTTTTAATCGTAATAATTTCTTCCAAGGATGCCTAAATCACATTGACGTAGCATCTCGATGGTGCGAAGACTTGATTTTCAAAAATCTGATATTACGCGAGAAGTTTATTCCATTCATACTATAGATTTTGATCGTTAGGTAAACAAATTTTAGTAAATTTATTTATGATCTGGATCGATTTTTGATTTATATTTTCATAAATAACTGGTTTGGAAAAAAATAGAGAAGATTGATGATCACATTATAGTTTAGCCCTGAGTTTCTTATTGTGCCACACATTGTCTTATATGCTATGCAGTTAAAACAGATAACGAACTCATAAGTCATAACTGTCCAAGAGCGTTATAGGTTATAACGGGATATACAGAGATATAACGGTATATAACGAACAGTTTTTTAAATATATTTTTAATACCCCACAAAGTATTAATGTATTATAGAGTAAAAAAAGTAAATCATGTTGATAACATTAAATTCAAAAACAAAAAAAACATTAATAAATCTTCCCTTCGTATGAGAGTGAGATCACAACAAAGAGTGAGATTGATTCTTCGTCTTCTTCCCTTCTCTTTTTTACTGTCAAATGGCGAGGTCTAGTTCTCTATCGATTGGTGATGACGAGCTCTGGTACTTATTCTTTCCTATGAGTTTAGGGTTTTGGTTTGATCGATAATGAAATGAGTGACTTTTTTATATATTAGAACAAAATGTTAAAACGATATTATTGAAAAAAACGGTATCTCAATAACGGCCATATAACGCCGTTATATCGGAGCTGTGATACCATAACGTAACGGCTCACCCCCGTTAAGAGTTATATCGGCATTATAATGTTGTTTTAAATGCACAACTTGTATGTTGATTGTAGTTTGTTTATTTTTTCTCTTTGTAGATAAAAAGATTATTCTCTTTCAGATTATTGCCATTTTTTTGAAATTTTAAGGGATTAAGTTTTTCCATTGATCATTAGATTCAAGTTCTAGGTTAGAGCGGCATAACATAAGTTGTTTTGGTTTGTGCTAAGAAACCAATCATCACTAATTAGTGTTACAATTTTTGTATTTGCACTAAGATCTCTTACCCAAAACATAGGCCTCAAGGCCTTGGACTCTTGTGCTTTCGTTGCTTAAAATAAGCATGTTTTTATTGGCTAACATTCCTAGTAATAGGCTTGGTGTTGGTGCAGTTAGTAAAAACGAAGGAATTATCTGTATGTTGCAGTAGAAAATCAGTTGATGAAATTTATGGCATCTCTTGTGTGGAGTTGCGAATTAGTTCACTTTCTGTAAGACGATTTGCAGCTTTGCCTCAAAATGTGCAATTAGGTTAAAGCAATTTCATCCATAGGATAAAACGACCCATATTACTATTCTTTTCAGCGAGAACAATTAACAATCTCCTGCAAACACTTATTTACCGTGCTCAAATCTCTAAAACGGTGAGAAAACCAATTGGAGAAGAAGAATATTGTTTTCCTATTTAATAGAAATAACCATATACTTGTAGAAGATATTCAGGGAAGGTAATAGCCCACTTCACAAACATTACAAATTCAAAAAAAAAAAAAAAGTGGGCCAAAACCCCTTTTTTATATTAATTAATTAGCAAAAATGAAATTTTCAAAATAAAAAGGCATGGTTGTTTTTAAGCAACTATGGTCTCCAATCCCTATTCATTTAATTGGGATGTCAAATAAGTACCTACCACACTATTTATGTTTGAAAACATATCTCACTTCTTTCAAATTCACATTAACAAATTACACTTAGTCACATGAACCTTCCTATCATGGTGAGTGATGTTCCCACTCCAAAACCACGCTTATGCGTTTCGGAGCCAATCCCTCTAAAATCGTCTTGTATGTGTATTTAAAGGAGTTGAATATATATATATGTATATTTTAAAACAATAATGGTCTAGCCAAGTAGTATGGTTGTGACTTATGACATTCCAATTAAGTGACCAGGTTTCCATACTAGGCAGGGTATATAGTATATCCAAGGTGAAATAGAGCCTTGGGCTCTTGTGTCTTGATTGGTAAATTAACTGTCAGTTTTTTATTTCGAAGTTTGTTTCTATTATTTAATTAACAAAAAATCAGTTTTGTGACTGATATGAAGAAAGCGGGCTGCTATTTTCCCTGGAATATCCTTCACAAGTTAATGGATTATTTCTATTACACATGAACAAAGTTTAAAGAGAATTGATACAACTTTTTGACACTGAGCATTCTGCATCTCGAATTGGTTTTTGGTTTTTGGTTTTTGGTTTTTGGTTTTTGAGTTACGAGTAAGATATATTTGTTTCTGGGAGTAATTTTACGCAGCTCCTTTTTGGAGCTTTTTTAGGCTCTCTTTGGGATTTTTGGACACTACCCCTTTTGTGGATGCTGTTTGTAGTTGTGTTTTAAAGAGAAGGGCTCCAAAAAGGGGCTGCGTAAAATTGTTCTCTTTCTGGAGATGCGTTATTATCGAGTTAGAAGGTAATTTGAGTTGTTTTATTCTGGGGGTGACGTTGCTGTAACCTGCTTGCATATTGAGGCAGAGCTGCAATCATTCTAAAGAAAACGGCCTTGTTTGCGAGATAACCCAAGAGATGCCATCAATCTCATCGCTGAGATCTATAATTTTCTGCTGCAACATTTGTTTGCAGTTCAGTGGCACCGTCTTTGGTACCAGATGAGCACGTGACAAGACAGTAGATTCCAGAGCACAACTCTCTTGCATCCTAACTATAGTACGATGATGATGAAATAGAAATAGATTCCAAGTATTAAGAAATTTTCTTGTACAATTTTGGCTTTGAGGGTCTGACATCCTCATTCTTTGTCGTGCTGGCTGTTACTTACAGAACCATTGTTTAGTCTCCCTTTATGGCATTTTACAGAAGACGCTGTTGGCTCAACACCTTGACCCACACACCTTTGTTTTAAGAATCGCTACCTACACATCAATTCTAAACCACTACATTAGGCTTTTTAAAAATTGATACATTCGATGACAAAGATAGAAAGTGCTTCACATACGTATGTTTGTATTGTTTTATCTTAGCATAAAATTATTAAGTTAAATAGATCTAAATATCTTATGATCTCACCTCTTACCAATTGCAGACAACTCAGAAATCATTTTGTTGTTTTACTATTAAAAAGGGCCAACATGAAGTTAATATTTGCTATATTTGCTGCAGGAAGATATTTATAAGAGTAAATTCTATATTACATTCCAGAGGTGCTTTGGATATTGAAACTTCCTACATTAAACGCTGTTGTGGCTCTTGCTCCCGATTCTGCTAGCACCTCATGGTTTTTGTGAATAAAGTCACAAGATAGATAAAAGTTTGCATACTTTGATGTTACTCGTCTCTACTTTTCATTCCTTGATATAGCTGGCCAAACTCTGGTTGTCACTTGTCAGTGAAAGCAGGTTATATCTCATTTCATTATCGATCCATGAGTAAAGTAAATACAATAAAAATTGAAGTAAACTAATGTTTGTTGTTTCACCAATGGGGGACCAGTCACCAATGCAAAGATACTTTTGGACCTTGCTAAGCCATAGACGTTCAAGAAATCAATTCAAGCAAGGTTAAACCCAGTTGTTATGGTTTCTTTTCATTAGAACTTAAACTTTTTTTATTTTGTTTTCCTTGCTGTGAAGCATTTTGCTCTTGGCTTTTCCCTTTCTCATATGATATGCTACCTCAGGAGTTACGAAAGCTTGTTTGAAACTTTCATTCTATTCAAAGTGGCCAGTCCAGTGAGGGAAGGGAAGGAGCAAGTGATGCAGCATTGGCCAGTGCAAAGAAGTCTCTTACCCGTTTTCTTCATTCTCTTGCCAAGCAGATGCCAACTGAATACTACTAAATTTACTCATTTTGACATGCTGCACAGTGGGTTTGGGGTGCCAGGTGAGACTGGAGTCCATTCATCTGGACCTTACATATTTATTAGTTGGAGGTATCACATTCACCTCGTAGTTTACATGCTGAACTCACATACAGATGTTGTTGTTTACATGCAGAACTCACATACAAATGTTGTATTATTGGTTAATCTTAATCAAGGAATGTGATTTCTCAAAATATATTGAAAATTTATCGAATATTTCTTATTTTGAAGTTACCGAAATCTCAATTGAAATTCGAAATTTGTCGAAATTATACTGAGAAAAGAAATAAATATTTTAATCTCTGTATATTATAACATGTCATAATGTTATTTTAGTATAAAAAATTTGTTATGTGATTCATTCTTATGTAATATACAGTTTGTATGACACTGAGTCGTGTGAGACTTTTTATGTAGTGTTCAAGAGATTAAAATGCATAATTTATATTGTTAAATTTGAAATCACGACCGAAATTTTTATGTTTTTTCTACACAACGAAATATTTCTCAAAATCAGTGGTCCGAAATTAACTCGAAAAACGAAATCACAATCCTTGGTCTTAATAATGTGGCTCCATGTGCATTGGCATTTGTATATCTCTGTTGCTTTGATAGCTCACAGTTTTCTTTCTCCTCACCCCATGGGAACTTCATGTAATATTTTTTGGACTGCACATTTCATCTCAGTGACCCAGCACTGCACATTCATCATTGTACGTGGTTAAGATTTGCATCACATGATCTCAGTGCAGAGCGCCTATATAATGATTAAGATGGGATCTCCATGACATAAATAATTTTGGTGGATTCACCTTCCTGGGTAAGTTCCACAAAACTTCTCTAGGAACTGGCACAATGGATCCACTTGGTTGCATTGTTGCTGCTGATTTCCTCGTCCTATGATTAATTACTGTAGTACGCATGAAAGTTATTATCTCTATCATTTTACATGCATCAAAGTTACTTGCCTAGTGGTATCTCTACCCCTGTATCTTTCTAATGGCAATGATAGTGTTTTTTGTGGAGAACAGAACCAACTTTGGTGCTTAAATTCTAACTAAAGTTTGACAAACAAATCTCTAAAAGACAGTCTCTTGTGTATTCAGTCTGAAAGATGAGATGTTTTGATGTTGATCTTACCCTTGTCATTATATCAACAGAGGCTAAACCTGGCCATACCTGTTAAATTCAATCATACGCATCTTAGCTAAGATTTGATTTGTAGGGCTATCCTTTTTCACTATTTGGATTCTTTTAGCGTGAAAGTCTCCACGTTTTTTGCCTTTTTGTGTTTGGTCTAATGAACAATCCGTGCAAAACTCTTTGAAAGAGAATTATGGCCTAATTATATTCCATAAACTTCTGCTGCTGAAAGTATAGTTTCTGTGTTCAAACTGTTTCTCGATTTTATAAGACGCAGACAATAAAGGAGGGATGTACCACATTACATGTTGCCATCATTAGTCATAAATTTTACTACATGGATTGTTATAGATAAGCTGGTGGGGTTCAACACACACACTGGGTCAAAGACGAAAAGTTTAGTGTATTAGGCGTATTTGTATATGTATTCTGATGGCTGAATTAAGTTCTATACAGGATTTATAAGAGGATTCAACAACCAGGAGTGCACCCTCAACCCCAGCAGAGCTTATCATTGGCAAAAAAACTGAAAATTCAAGCCTGCAAGTGGTGAGATTAAAACACCCCCTCGTACGCTAATGTCAAGTGTATTATCTCATTTTCTAGCAATTAAATGTTGGTTGTTAAAGTGTATCTCTCATATAACCTTTCTGACCCATAGATGACACACTGTCTAGCTGGAAAATACAAATGGATGTGCATTGGTTGTTGCTAATAGACTAAAGGGTTGTCTAAGAGGACTACTTTTGACTCTTTGTACTGCTTAAGCTTTTAGGGGTTAAGCTTAAGCTATAAGTTTATATTTTTAACTAGTCTCTAACACACCACCACGAGGTCTGCCAAAAACAATACATGAGATATGTTGGAAAACAATCTACCAAACAAGTGAGTAGATGTTACAACTTATAGAGAAGCCATGATGGCTCCTACAATACGGAAGGGGTAGTTGCATGTCTAAATGCAAGGGTTTGGGCTCAATCTGGGGATGTAAACATCAGGGGCTGCTTTGCAAATGGAGTGCCTGGTTAGGTTAACTCTTGTTCTCTGCTATTTTTGGACAATATAATATGCATTTGTGAAAGCGTAGTATTTCAACTTTGGATGACTGGCTGTCTATATGTTAATTATGTATGAGAGTGTGTCAGCTTTGGTAAGCTGTTTTGTTTCTTTCGACTGATAACGACATCATATGACAGGGACCATTTCTTCATTTGTGTTGCAATTTGCAATTTGCAATTTTCATCAAGTATAGTATAAAACCGTGAACTGGTGTGGTAATTGTTAAAACTTGTGTTGAAATATATGAGAGGAGGCATTGTATGAATGTATGTAAAAGACTTGATCTTGTCGCTTCAAGACTTCTGGAAATCAAAAAAGGCCCACATTCACTGGAGAAGATGAAGAAAAAATGCATGCACCGATGGAAATTTCATGATTTGCAATTCTTCACTTTGGTTTATGACCGTATTTTTAATTAGCAGTTTCTTGTTCATGAAAGGCTCTGTCTAATTAATAGCATCCACGTCGGTTATCAGTTGAGCTCAATCAATCGCGTTCTCTCAGGCTTCAGCAGTTGGAACTAACCCCAACCTACGCTGCTACCATCTGTCTCAATGCATAGAAAAGTTTGCAATCTCTCTTGGTTATCGTCTTGTCACATGATAATGGGTCCCTTTCTTGGAAGTCATGACTATCGTTTCTCATATGTTTCCGAAAATTTCGAGTATGATTGATAATTGAACCAAAAATATCGTTCAAAAGTCCTACCGTAGGGACCGAATGTCAGTTTTTTTTTTCTTGTGGTGTTAATATCTAGCAGGAAGATATTTTGATCTCCTGTTTTGAAATGTGAAATGCCCAAGATTGGTTCGAGTCCAATGGTAAGTTATGGGATCCATTGATCAACAAATGTTGTACTATTTTGTACTAAAAATAAAATTTACTACTCTGAAGTATACTAGGTATGCAATGTTTTGTTTAGTGAAAGAACATTTGATTAACAAGCACTGGGATTGCTTCAAATCATTGACTAAGTGAATACAAGACATTCAATGTAAACATAGAAGCGCATGAAAATATTGCACAGTGAAAGTGCTTTGATTAAATTAAGGAGTGATTCTATGTGTCGAGGAAAAGGAGTTGGCGGGGGGTGAACCGTTCACCCCCTCGAGATGCGCGCGTCAAAAACATCTCGAGGGGGGTGAACCCCGCCACCTCCTTTTCCTCGCTGGTTTCCTCGCTCTTTCCCTCGACATTTAGAATTTAGTAAATTAAGTGATCTCAAAATGTTTGAACCTGGTCAATAGAGTAAATAATCATGCTTTTTAACTATTGTGCGTGCATGTTGAAACAAGCATGTTTCAAATTCTCATACCCCTCGTCGTAACTCATAACTCAATTCCCAATCCTTTAAAAAAAAATTCATCTTCTCCAAATATTTTCATCGAGCAGTAACTCTTCAAACCGCCTCTCCTTGGAGTCACGTCAAATTTTTTTTTTTTTTTTTTTTTAATTATTTCAAACTCCTCTCAACTTCTTTAACCTTTCACTGCTCTGTTCAGAGCACCTCCAATACATATCCGTTCCTTGCCACTTCCAAAAGTCGGTTTATTTACACTTCTGGACTCTAAAACACCAACGGAGCCATTAATAAAAGTTGCACGAATCCGTCTAACTGGCGAGGAAAACAGCGAGGGATGGAGGGAGGGGAGGCTGGTTTCCTCGACAATTAGAATTGGGGAAGTTGCACACACACAGAATAGCCGACATCACGTCACATGGGTCCACTCTGTCTTCTTCACACGCACTCCTTCTCTCTATAAAACCACCTTCTCATTCTCCTCTTTAAATTCCCCCCACAATTTGAAGTCTTCAAAGAAGAGAAGAAGAAGAAGAGCTTTCTTTTGTTGTCCAACACTAGTTCCAATTCCTTCTTCTCTTCTTTTATCGAAATGTCTTCGCTATATCTTTCACTCACTCTCTTATCTCTAATATTCGTATCAGGTAACAATTCGCAATCCAATTCAACGTACTAATGTTTGTTCCATGTTCCTATTTCAATTCATTTAATTCTTTATTTGTGCAGGAGTATATTCAGCAACGTTCACTTTGACAAACAATTGCAACCATATGATCTGGCCAGGAATTCTATCCAACGCAGGCACGTCACAGTTAGACTCGACCGGTTTCGCCCTGGACAAGGGCGAAACCCGAAATCTGGCCGTTCCCACAGCCTGGTCTGGTCGTCTTTGGGGCAGAACCGTTTGCTCCGAAGACTCAACCGGAAAGTTCACTTGCATAACCGGTGACTGCGGGTCAGGCACGCTAGAATGCGCAGGGAGAGGGGCGGCGCCACCAGCCACACTGGCGGAGTTCACACTCAACGGTGCTGATGGCCTCGATTTCTATGACCTGAGCTTGGTGGATGGTTACAATTTACCCATGTTGGTGGTCCCCACAGGCGGAACAGGGGGCAATTGCTCGACTACCGGATGCGTAGTCGAACTCAACGGGGCTTGCCCCAAAGAACTGAAAGTCGCAAGCACTGATGGCAATGATGTTGCATGCAAAAGTGCTTGCGAAGCCTTTGGTGATCCTCAATACTGCTGTAGCGGAGCTTATGGTAATCCAAACACATGTAAACCATCCATGTATTCCGAATTCTTCAAGAACGCTTGTCCCCGGGCCTATAGCTATGCTTATGATGACAAAACGAGTACCTTCACTTGTGCTGCCGCAGACTACGTGATCACTTTCTGTCCTTCTATGCCTACCAGGCAAGGATAATTCCTTCTTTTTTTTTTTTTTTTTTTTTTTTTAATAATGTGAACGATATTGACTTTGCTAAGGTTATTAATATACCATAATTTTTGCAGCAAGAAAGCTTCAGAGAACCCGAAAGCTGCAGATCTACCATTGATTAACGCGACGATGGTGTTCTTGGGCGGTGGGGATATAAGTGGATCATCAAGAACTCAATGGGAAAACGGCCAGCTAATTCCAGCTGCCGTCGCTGTTTTGGTGGCGACTCGGTGGTTGTGGCAACTTTAGTTCGTTCACATTTCTCTATTCTAACTTCTAAACAACACCGCCAACTTTAGGTGGGCCCCCAGAAAACCAAATTGATAGACGTTGGTTATGGGCTTGCGACGTGGGTGGGCCCAAGATGATTGAACGATTGAGCTTTTTAACTGTCCATGTTGTTCTTGTTCTACTCTTCGAAAGAAAAATTAATTCTATAATAGTTTTTTAGATTGTTTTTCAATTTTATAGTGTGAGCATTATATAGCATCACCTATCTGTCTTCGACGGCCTCGGTGATTAGGCGTTAAAAAAATTATAAAGAAAAGGTGATGTGTATATTTTTTTGATACAATTAGTTAGGAAATATGGTATTATTGGAATGTAAAATATTTTTATATAATAAAATTTGGTAGTATTCTATTACATATTGGTGTCTTCCACTCTTTCATGTGTTTGTGGCTTGTATTTTAAGCTCCTAATTATGGTGTGTGATTAGTCTAAAACGATTATAAATAATGAGGAGGTAGTTTGGAATGTTGTGTGTGTGACAAATGGCATGGCTCATGATTCCATTAAATAAATCAAATCATGGTCACTGTAACATCACTGGTCATGAACTGGTATCATATGGGATAAAAAGTTGATTTTATATGTAAAAATATGTGATGATTGGTGGTTTAGGGAGTAGAGGGTATCTGCCTAAATTGGGAGCATGTGTTGATTGATTAGGCCAATCTTGGCTTTGAAACTATAGACAAAATGTTTACATCAAGATGGTCAAATAATCAATAATATAGCATTGTATAATTGTCCTTTTTTTTTTGACTGGTTTGGGAATTCAAGATGGAATTCAACATGGGTGGAGTAAAATAGTCATGGCAGTACAAAGTTTGGAATTCTATTGCAATCAAACTATTTTTGTACTACAATATCATATGTAGTACAAGTTTGTGAAGGTAAACTGCAATTTCAAACTGTTAGGTTGTACAAACCTGGAGTCATTGGTAGCTTCAACTTTGATCGAGCTAGTTTATAATAATTGGTTCAACATTACATTCTGACATGCAATTTGCATTGGCACGCCATGCCACCATACTTCAAATTGAATTATTCGTCAAAGTTGACATTATTTGTTTGTGCAAGTCGTAAAACTCTTTTTTTTAAGGGTTTTAATTGATTGCAAGGTGAACAATTCACAATTAACATATGGAAGCTTACAACACATCTTAAGAGCATTTGATGAGATTTGCCTCCTCAGCAAATTTGCATCTTGTATATGGTTTATTAGATGGTAGTAAATTTGTTGAATTCTTGAGGTGAAAAATTACATAAAACACAAATAAATATGTAATAAGACAACTTATTAATTGTTATCTGACATCGATTCACCACAGACAAATGAATATTGTCCAAGTGATTTGTGTCTACACTGGATTAGTCAATGGTGGTGGTGTCATCAATGACCCCCACGTACTCCCTGTGAATGGACAGTGAAACTTGGATTAGGAGGAATCTGTAGGGCTCACACGTATCCATCACTTTTGAGCGGTAAGTATCTCACCGGCCCACGTTCTATTCTCTTATACGGTTTGGGATCCCTCTTGCCCACACAATGACGTGGTCCATAGATTCCACCTTGGTTGTCAAACAAAATCCTTCTCATTAAGCTAAAGCTTTTTCAAAACTAGCTTTTGTTAGGTGATGATACACTATCATCAAATATGTAAAACTTCTAAACTTTCCTCAAAACATGCGGACCCTAATAGTCGAAAAGTACTAATCAAATTTTATAACAATGACTGTGCATTGCTTATACATAAGTGAAATCTAAACTAAACTTAGAAACTTGATAGATCGATTTTGGGAAAGAATCTTGACTTGAAGATGAAATATCTATACGTGGCAATGCTTTGATGGTGGCAAATTATCACCTTATTAACATGAAACACTTGTTTCATATGCTTTGATGGCTCGCGAAGAAAATGAAACCCGAAAACATAAAAATACAGCCAATAACACTGTGTTTATGTTTACTTTAGTGCTACATTTGTTTTTGTGATCATGACATTGTAGAGAGACCATGCAGGTTAAGCAATGAAGCAACCGACAATGCTCATGTGGCACCACATCACAAAGCAACCAAAAGTGAACCAAGTGAATCACCCAACAAAATCTTAGAGGGTCCACAATATCCATAATATTTGTGTAAAAATACACAATCAACTCACTTTGAATCCTTATTTAACACATTCTCTACTAATCCACACTGCATCTGTCACCATGAGTTGAAAGTTTGAATGACTCATGAACACCATGGACATAGAATAGACCCCCCATCCTATAGTTGTGGAAGGACACCTAACTTGATTTTGTTTAGTCAAATATAACTTGCATCAAAACTTAATTAGCACACATGGTTTTGTGCTCCCTTACATTCCACACTCGATGAATTTGTTTATTTATTGGCCAACGGACTTGTCGTGTATTGACCATAGTTTTCAGAAAGCGATATCATTTCGAATGATAAATGACAGTTTTTGCGAGTTACATGAACATGAACAACTTGAACAAGAATACTCAAAATCTTTGAATCTTTGTAAATATTAAATGAGGTTTAGCGAAGAATTATATGGTCTATACTGGTGTGCTAAGTGGATAAGATTAGATCAGAAAGTTTTTATTTGATGCTTATATATATTAACTATGTATAGAGCTAAAGTTGCTTGGGATTCTATGGTAGATCAGTTTTTATATTTGTAATGGAGAGTAGAACATTTTGGACCAATGGTGGGCCCATTCAGTTGTGGGTAATATTAAAAATGGTCCACTTAAGGTTGGATCCATGATTGAAGCCTCCTTTTAATGGAGAAGTAAAAAACAATCACTGTGGTTAGTGGGGAGGTCTTAATAACTGGACAATTTCATCAAAAACGTGTATTTGGACCTTTTCTAATTGTCTAAAACATCCATAAGTAGTAAGGTTGGCAAAAAAATTTTTGCGTAAAAATGTATAAACCTTCAATACGTGTGAAAAGGGGATGCATATTGATGATACACCATATTGTTCTTTAATCTACGTCGTACACGTGTCATGATAATCTCGTTAGCAGAGCAAAATAAACATGATTATCCACCAATCTAACAAAGCCCAGACAACAATAAGCCCATTTTGGCGTAACAAAAGAGTTTGAACCCAAATTGCAGCGCCCTACTAAGCCCACACATCACATGGTCAAACCCAATATCCTAAGGCCTAATCAGGCAAGTATATGGGGGTTCGACCTACAAGGTAAGAAATACATCGGTTCCGATTAGGAACATTTACCAGAGTATAAGTCATGCATAAAAAGTCCCTTGCATGGACAACACTCCAAAAGAAAAATTTCTCACGCAGATTCAGAAGCACAAGTTGCGTAGGAAAACTCTCATATATAAACAACTCTTAACAAAGAAAGAATCTCCAGCAATATATATTTCCCTAAACTACGCTACCTAAGATCAAGCCAAAGATGGACTCTAGCATTATAAATAGGACAAGGGTTGATGAACAAAAATATGCTACAAAACTCAATTTACAACTTTAAACCTTGTCTAACTTTAACATCAGAGTGTGCAGTTATCAAAATGCAAAATTGAACATCTTAGCAATACTTTGTCAACTCTTGTTTCAAGGCAACCTAAAATTATTTAAAAAAGAAAAAAGTTTAAACAAAAATTGCATCATTATGTTCGCTACCAGTCACCTAAGCAACTAAATTACCTGACCACAGGCATACTACTACTAGTCCTACTAATTACCTGACCAAAAAAACGTAAGAATTTTCTGGCCCAACCCATTTTTCTCCTTTGCTATCTTTTTGTTTACCATGTTTTGCCTTTATTTCCATCTGAAGGCTAACTTTCTGTACTAAAGTGTGAGCTAAATGACCTGTATGTCAAAGCTTGTCGTTGTAATCCTAGTACTAATCATATCACAAAACAATTTTAAAAACTTATCAAACATACTAAAAGTATACACTACATTACAAAGAAAGTATCGATGGATTACCAAAACCGCACTGATGAAAAAACACATTAACAATGTCATCATCTTAAGTTCCTGTTTTTGCAAAAAAGAATTTCATGTGGTCCTTGAAGATAGCCTCAGTTGCATATAAAGACACATATAAAGGGTCTTTCCAAGAAGTTGGTGAGAGGATCAAAAGGCGAACCAACACAACATGCACATATTCGATCGACAAACCAAAATAAAAGCAAATTGAATTCAAACCTTCTTTTGCCGGGGTTCTTACTACTTTACATTGTCTCCTCCAAGTCTTGAGCTTATATTAAAGATCGAAGTATATTGGTGTCAACACAAGCGATCTTAGTGAAGAAAAGATAGTAAAGAGTTTAATAGAAATTAAAGTTAGAAGAAAAAAGGACTGGAGGAGACACAGCATCCATGCATGGTTGTGAGGTGTGAGGTGATATTAGTATCAACATCATCAAAGTAAAGTGACGCAAAATCTTTGATAAAGAGAAGGAAAGGAGACAAATGAATGAAAGGAAATGGTGATAGTCGATGGAAAGCAAAGGGGAAGAAATCTAATCTTATGAACCTTTACTTTACACGCCATAATGTGACTCATCTGTTCAATTACAAGGATGATGAAAGTAGCTTGTGTGAAGGTGGTGAAAGGTGGCTTAATCCCATTGTATCTACTTAGTATATACACTTTGATTTTATTAAATTAATTGCTTTTTACTACGTGATTTGCTCGTCCCAACGGTAGTCAACACTTTTTGTCCCATACAATCTAGAATGTAATTAACATACCCCATACCAATTTTTTTTATTTTTTTTTGCCAAACACGAAGATTTTTATTGAAGAAAAGAAGAGAAACAAAATATAACCATTCTTATATCAAGGAATGTCAAAACACCATGAAAGTGTCAAAAAATAAGTCTCTAAAGAGATTACAAGCCTAACCCATCTTCCACAACAATTCCCTAATCTCTTTTATTTTGTTCAAATATATATGAAAGTGAAACTAAAATACTCTTTTATTTTGTTTTTCTGTTTTTTGCTACACTTATCCCTCTCCTTTGTAATCTCAGGATCCTTGATAATTTTAAAAACTCACTAGCGAGGCGGCTACACAAGGTTTTTTGGACACCTTGTGTAGTCCACACTATTGATTCGTTGGATTTGGATGCTACTGGAGTGCTTGAGATTGCCAGTCTTTCACTTGATGAACTTGAGCTAGAGGCTGGACTGTTGGATGAAGAAAATGTGACAATTGATACGCTAGTTAATGAAGAAGAAGAGATATACACTACACCAAAAACCCCCATTAGCAACGGTTCTATACCGTGGGCGTAACCCATTGCCACGGCTAAGAGCCGTGGGCTACAGAGGCGTCGCAAAATTCTTTGTAACGGCTATAAACCGTTGCTAAACATTGTAGCAATTGTTTTATGCTTGAATAGGAGTGGTGATTTTCAACATTTAGCCACGGTTTTAAACCGTTGCAAGAATAATAGCAACGGTTTTTAGCCGTGGCAAAAATAGCCACGGTTTTAAGCCGTGATAAAGTATGGATACTAGCAACGGTTTTAAACCGTGTCTAATTAAGTAGCAACGGTTTTAAGCCGTGGCTAACGCTAGCCACGGTTTTTAGCCGTTGCAATAGTTAGTCACGGTTTAAAACCGTGGCAAAATTTTTTATTTTTTATTTAATAATAATTTTTTTTTTTTGCTATCAAATGACTTTCACCATCAAAGAATTAATTGAAATCATAAATATTTCACCATCTGCAATTTCTTAAGTAGCCATTGCTACATCATTACTCTTACAACGATAACTCAGGTGCCTGATCCTGGCCTGAGCGCAAAGAATCTAATCCCACGAGTTTGTCAAATAGTTTTATAACATTACATGCTCTCAAAATATAATCAAAAGATCAAAATGGAAGAACCATAAGCTAGATTACACCATAGTGGGAAGAAAAAATTGATAAGTATTGTATTGCAGCAAAAGCTCCAAACTGCCTACAACCAAGAGACAAACAGATTGGTTTACAAAATGAAAGGAAATGTGACGATGGTCATGTACTGGTTTAGAGTAGCAGAAGCGATATGAGAAGCACTGATAGAGATGATAAGAAGATATAGGCAGTCATGCGCTGATGACCACTAGGTCGTGATCCGGTTGGAGGTGATGCAGCACCACCGTCAGAGTTTGGCGTTAACTTAGAGACAAGAGGTAGAGGTGGCTCGGCTACATCACTTTCTGTGAGGGCAGGGTATGGAGCCTCTGCTGGTGGCAAAAACGATGGGGAAATAACTTCCATTAGACTACCAGGAAGAACAGGCAGCATGTAACTGGGTGTGTCAGCCATGTCTAGGCACTTATTCCTTGCATAATACAAGTTAATAAAGAACATTTAGAAAACTATCTGTATTAATAACTAATTTTACACTAGTTGGCGTGCATATGCAATTGTTCCTTTTTCAGTTGGATTTGAATTGTCCAAATTAAGCCTAGAAAAATATTAAACTATAACGCTAAGCAGTAGAATAGGCGTTACTTACTTCTGTAAGCTACAGCAGTCCTTGGAAAATCGGTTATGATACCATCAACTGCTGTTCCACTTCCTGTGGCATATGAGTTTAGCTCAACTGTTGGATCTGAGAAGTAGTCCCATGCTTGCGAGACAAACTCATTTCTGAATAGAAATGCATAGACAGGAAGGTTGAATGAATGCAGCTTCTGTAAAACATTGGTAGCGCCGGTCAGGAAGGAAAGATTTTTGGGAAAGACTGACTCTTTGGTGATGGCAACTGAATTTGCAAAGTTCTTGATGTCCTCAATAGTTGAGTTATCAGCAGTGCGAATGTTATCATCAACCATGTACATGCGCTTGTACCTAGGTTGTTCCTCTTTGAACTTCGTTAAAACTGCTTCTTAGGAAGCCCACCTCAGGCGAGGAGATGTAATTGACAATAACTTGTCTTGATATAGACAGCACATAACTTCTCATGCTCAGATTATGTTGTGCAAAAAATGTGTCGTACTGAAATTAAAAGAGCCAGAAAAGAAGAATTAAGACATGATGCAGGAAAAATGCATATTCTGTGCATTTCAGCATATATTACATTAGTCCAAAGAACAATAAAGATAAGATGGAGTAGTAAGGCATATTTGAGCATTTCAATAGCCAAATTTCTACGAATCTGAACCTCCTCACAACTAAGGACATCTGTACATGTCCATATACGCATACATTAAACTATTGTTTGTTTCCCCTATTATAAATTTTGTTTGTTACTTGCACATAAATATTGCTACCCATATTACCATGTAGTCACACCACTTTAAAAGCTATGTGAAAATTTTGAGGATCTAAACATGGTGTGTCCAAACTTGCTGTCCAAGTGTCCAATCGTATGGACACAAGACTTTTCTAATTTATTTATCTTCTGAAATGAAGTATTCTTGTTACAAGGCTTACGGTCGAAAAATTAAGATATGGGGAACCACTGTCTAGATGGACTGGAAACTCAAATGTAGTATAAGTTGCAATCACTAGTTCACTTTACTCACTTGAATGTTCAGCCATAAGCTCGGAGGCTTCAATTGCAATGCTACATCTTCCACAAGAAGAATTTGAAGTAGATTACCATCAAATCTGTTTGTCCGAGACTGGACGCCCTGCTTTACTGCCGATTGACAAACAATCTGTCAGTACTGATTTAAACACATTGGATTTTATACTTTGATGTGCACTCATCAATGAACTTAATGGAATTCCTAAAAGTTTTATAGTAAGAGGGTCTGTATGTGTGTACATTAAACAAACTTATGTTGCATATATTTTGAAGCAAAGAGTATTCATTATCCAAATGACCAACACAACATTCCAATTGGATCTATCCCAGGAACAAAATTACCAAAAAATGTGGGTGACATTCTAATTTGGAAATGAACACATGTCAGTTGCCTAGTTCTTTTTAAGATGCTGAGTTTAGAATCAATTGATAAGAAATCACTTACAGCTGACATTTGTCAAGCCATCAAGGGTATAGTCAAGAGCAAACCATCCTTGTGTTGATTCACCATTGACAAGATAGGTCGTATTTCCCTTTGGGAAGACATCATCTACATTGGTTGAGTTCTCTAGCTTTATGTTGGGTATGCATATCCCTGCTGCATCCTTGGTTAGTTGCACGTCGCACCAAAGAACCACATTCGGTACACTGCTCATAGGAGCTGCCTTAAAAAATAAACTAACTAGAACATTTAAAAGAAAAATGAATTTCAAGGGAAGCAGTTTTAGCCAACAGTTGCCCTGCTCATCCTTAAAAAAATTTTATAGGGGTGCCTGAAAAGTGTTGGCACTGCAAAAGACACTTTTATATCAGCAACATTTGATCTTTGATCAGGGATTACATGGAGATTGCAGGAAAAAAATAAAAAATAGTTTGTTTTGAATATATATGTATCCATGAAGAGAATCGGATTCTTCCTTCTTGTGGACTTCAAAAAATTCCAATGTGTGCAAGTCCTTTTAAATTTTCTAAGTTATATGAATACTATAAGATAGCAGCCTCATATTTACTTTAAGTAAACAGCTAATGGATATCATAAAAGACACAAGATTAGCAAAGCACTTACCATTTCCAGTAGAAAGGTAGCAATGTCATACATTCATATATTCATTTCTATTTAACAAAGGAGTCTTAATATAAGCATTAAAATAAATAGATTATGCAAACGAGCACACATCACCTTGTTCAGCATTGGACTGACACGAATATCTGTGGTGTCTGCAAAAACAATGCTTATCAGATGCTTTTGAAAATTGTAACAAACATCAAGTGTAACTGCAATGCAGATAGACATTTGTCACATAAACATTTGTTTTTACTGTGGTCCACCTAAGCAGCCATGCCACATAATCCATGTCCATAAGCTAAACAACAGGGCAAAAGTCACTGTACTTGATCATGAACATACCACAATCAGACATGTTTAAGATCAAAAGTAATTTTCAGATTCCAGATAATAAGTAACACGAGCAACAAAGACATCAACACCAAAGAACTCTAGTGAACATGGGGAATCACAATACTTGTCATTATGGTCAACACAATACGTTAAACGAACATAGAAAAGGCAATTATCAGTACATCAGATTCCTTCTTCCTAATCGAAAGTTATTATTAAAATTTGACAAGTACCTTTGACTGTTTAGCATATAAATGAAACCATCATTTATCTAAATGTGATGTGATTAGGCATTCTCATGTGAAGTTTGGTAACTGCAAATGAATATAAAGCATATGGTTGGTGGTTCTGAACATTTCATATCAGAGTTTCATATCAAAGCTAACCGACATCCAACTGCGATCTAGAGGTTGATATTTTATAATGGACGGCATGGTAGTAGGTGAATACAACTTCTTGGATAGAGGTTGACCTACCATTGGGACAACGTTGTCAGAATGAGAAGGATCCTAATAAAGTAATTGGCTTTCACTCTTTGAAGCATTCGCCGATCATTAACATAACAGAAATGTGGAAACACCTTTATAAGGATTTTCTAAAATGATTAGAGATGATAGCTTTCAGCCTTTGCACATCCTTTGTAATAGATAAAAAAAGTTTCAGGAAAAAAAATGGATACAACAAACAAATCTGTATAATAAATAAAACCTCAGATACATGTTTCACCATCCTGACAAACTACTTTGCAGTTATTATTACCAGTCACATCTATTATCATCACCGCCACTATTTTTAACATTTAACACTACTATTCTAATAACTTTTGTTCAGTAATAACTTCCCAAGAATATGGCATACAATTAAAGGTACTACATACCCATTCTCCTGTTCAGGAAGGTCACTGATATATTCATGCTTCCAAGCACTTACGTCAATATCTTTTGCACTCTTATCCTTAACCTCATCCAAAAAATACCTAGCCTGCACAGAAAAAAAATAAAATAAAGAAACCATTAAATCTTGTATTAACATTTGTTATTGTAAATATATACAGCTGTCTATTTGGACAGAGTCATTTGTTGACACGATGATGCCTGAATTGAAAGAAAAATAAGAAAAATTTCAACGTAATTAGACTACCATCCCTGGATATTTCATATCGTTGGGGAGACTGGAGACATCTGAAACAGCTTAAGTCAGAAATGAGGGGAAACTATTGAATACCTTAACTTGAATACCATCCGCTACAAGTCTAAAGTCTACCAACTGAGCTAGTAGGGGGTCTTTGTTTTTGCTTCTAATTAGAAGCAAACTTTTGAATCAGAACTTTGACCCATTAGAGTGTTTGTTTTGTGAAGCAAACCTTGACTCCAAATTAGAAGCAAAACTTAACTCCAGTAAGCACTATAAAGTGCTTCCTTCTTACTAGAGTAAGAAGCAACTTCTTACTTCTTAATGAAAACAAACGCAGCCTTATTGATATTGTTCTTACTACATGTGCTATTAAAGGCTAGCCTACGCGGCCGCTTAAGCGTGAGAAATTTGGCCTGTTCGCCTAATGAATTTTGAAGGAGCTTTGTATGCTTTCCCTCCCTCTAGACACCCCACATTTTCACTTTTAACAAATAAAAAAGACAACATGGATATAAGGATGTAGCTAGAGTAAGGCGTGATTTGATCCTAGATGGGGATATTGGAATTTGAAATTTGACCTTGGGGAAGAGTAATGATTAGAATGAAGTTTGACATACATTATAAAATAAGGACATGCATGAGCTTAATTGGTTTGGTGGCATGTAACTTCTCGGATACATGTATCGATATTCAACACCGATGCAGAATGTCGAAAAATGTCTTGGGAAAAAATATGAGATATGTTGGAGACAAGCCGAGGACACGCCTGTACAGTTTATTATTTACTTTTTCATCAATTAGTTTCATATTGATTTGTAGGTCAATATTGCAACTCATGTACTAACTTCCAAAATATGTTTTTCATACTTCTTTTTATTATTATTGTTATTTATTTATTTTATATAAAAAGGATAAAATTTATTGAAACAATTCTCCTCCCTTGACCTTCCCATTTCTTCTTTGTGCAGGCTTGGAGGTTATATGATTTACTAGTAAATAATATAACATATGGGATTGTTAATGTTATATTCTCAATTTCGAAGCTTGTGGTTGAAGCAACCTTTGTTTTTGCTTCCATTTGTACAGTTTTTCAGCTGTTTCAATAAAACTTGAACTTCTTTCCAAATAAAAAAGGCAACATGAGTACAGTATAATAAAAAAGGCAACATGCTTGCTTTTAGGTAGGAGAAATTTTAATGTTGCAATAAAAGTATAAATATCAAGGGAAACATATATGAAATAGCAGACTACAGTACAAATGATTAACTATTCTCTCTCGCCCAACCTAACTTACCTCTGATGATAAAACTAAGGCATAAAATTATACCATAAATGCTTTTCCTTCTATTGATAAAGTTCAGCAATAAAATACACTCTAAATTTCTAACAAACTAGTCTTTCATATCATAAATTGAGTAAAACAACTCATCCAATAGAGATAAAAGAAATCTTTATTAACTATGTTATAGTTTGAGAAATAAGCATTGAACTATAAGTACTTAATCACTTTGAACAAGTCCTAAATTTTCCGCTAATAAACTTATCTTGCCTCTAAGTTTGGCTGGACAACAAATGATTATAAATCTAGTACATCCATTCATTATTTCTTTCTTAAACAACGTCACTAGTTCCCAGTTACCATCACATTCATTCCCCGCCACAGTAGGTGGCATGTATATGTGACATACAAACTTAAAACAAAATATTCTAGAATGATAGGATCCTTCTTTTATTATTACTTACTTCAAAGCTATGAGATGCTATCATCACACTACACCAAAAGGGCCATTTAGCTACGCCGAGCTGCCCACGGTACTAAACCGTTGGTGCATTTGCCACGGCAAAAAACTGTAGCTATAAGTACCAAACGGCCTAAAACCGTGGGTAATAAACACACTGGCCACGGTTTCAAACCGTTGGTATAGTTGGCACGGCTAAAAACCGTGGCTAATAGTAGCAACGGCTCTGGACCGTGGGCAGTATTCGCAACGGCTTCAAACCGTTGCAAAAAAAAATTTTAGCAACGGTTCTAAACCGTGGCTAGGCTTAGCAACGACTCAAAACCGTTGCAACCAAAAAATTTAGCAACGGTTTTAAACCGTGGCTAGATATAGCAACGGCTAAAAACCGTTGCAAAAAAAATTTAGCAACGGTTTTAAACCGTGGCTAGATCTAGCAACGGCTAAAAACCGTGGCTACATGAAAAGCAAAAAAAAATTGGGCGGGCTATTTTTGGCGCTCGACCTTCTCTCCTCGACTTCCATCGACAATTTCACAAAATCGAAGCTCCCTCCCTCAACCTGCTTCCCTCTCTCGACCTGCTTCCCTCCATCGACCTGCTCCCTCCCTCGACTCGACTTCCCCCTGCTCCTTCTCCTTCCCTGCTCCCTCCCTCGACTTCGATCCCTCCTCCCCTCCTTCCCTGCTCCCTCGACTTCCCTGCTCTTCCCTCGACTTCAATCGACTTCCCTCGACTTCAAAATCGATCAGAGCTTGCAACCGAACAGGTACTCACTCTCTCTCTTTTATTTATGATGAAATTAGGGTTCATCAGGGCTCTTTTATTTAGGATGAAATTAGGGATCGATGATTTGTTTTTTTTTACAATGAGCATTTTGTTTGATTGTTGAATTCTTCTTGAAAGTGAATGTTCGGTGGCCTTGAAATCGATTTCATGCATCTTTCTCTCCTGAAAAAGAGTAAATTGAACAACCTTAATGAAACTTCTGTAAACTTGGCTATTGAATATGCTATGAAATAACATTCGACAAAAGGTTGAATACGTAAGATTCGCCAAAAGCTAATAAGCTAATAAACTTGTCCTCATATTTTGCTTATCAAACCCCTCTCACAGTTGGATTGATTGAGGAAAATGCATATAAAATAAGTTAATGATCTTTATTTCTTGTATAATTGAGATTAAAAATAATAATCTTTATTTGTTGTAACGTTAAGATTAAAAAGTGGATAATCCTTCTAGCTGTCTAGGCGATGTTCTCTGATGCTCAATCTTGCCATGACCATATATGCCCTTCTCACCAAATTGAAACTAGCTCTCAGATCAGTTGTTCGTTTTTTTTCTCCATGAACAATTGCTATCACTCTCTCAACAATTTTCTCACCCTTCACCAGATTTAGTTTGTCTTGTTTTCCATCAGGTCAGTCTTGAACAAATCAGTTTGGTGTTCAAAGAAACAGATTTCCTAGTCTGGCTAGTAATAACTTAATAGCGCTATAGCTGTTAATTTGTATGTTTGAAGGCAACATTAAATCTGTTGACAATGAGTTTGATGACTCTTTGAGCGCAATTGGGTTCTTAAGTCTAGTATACTTTTCGCTTGATTTGGTCGAGAAGTCAAGACTCCAGAATATCATTTTCAACTTTGTTCAACAATGTAAAGCCAAATAAACAATAGGGGTAGAAATTCTTACAGCCATCCTTTCCAAGAATCTGTGATGTGTGTTGAAGAAAAAAGGAAGGTGGTGGTCACGATGGACCGGTGTGCTCAGGACCAGATGGGTAGGACAAATTTCGCTCAATCAGCTCCCACTCATCAGATTGGATTCCTACAATGGAGATGGTGCAGTTCAGAGGTGCTAGCACCTGGTGGATAGCAAAAGGATTGAACTCTGGACTCATTAGATGTACAGAAGAAGATGAAGTGAAATAGAAGGTTAGAGAATCGGTAAAATCAAGAGGGATTAACCTGATCTAAGGTTAATTTCAAACAGGAGAACAGAGATGAGCCTGGGCTTAGCTCCAAGATTGAGTGGGCTAGATCTCCTTACTCTGGCAGCAATACTTAAGCTCACTTATCAGACAGGGTATGCTCAGAGTAGTGTTTCCCAACACATGGAATGGGGAAAGATTTTCTGAACGAAAATCTCTGTCAACTTATGGGCAGGAAGGATTAGGTCAGGAAACTCTTGTTTGGATAAAGTGATCAGGAAGGGAAGTTAAGACTACTCAATCTGTGATTTCTTGGTTGTGGGAGTCCAAGAGGGGTAGAACTTCAGTGGAATTAAAATTGTGTGCATCGTCTTTAAAAACTTGATATATTAGGCTTGGATAGCACCGCATGAGTGTGACAAGGGTATTTAGGCTGTAACTTATGAAGTTGTTGCAGTTAGTAGAGATTCTGATTGAATATTATAGCGAAGTGTTTGAATTTCCTAAAAGATTGAGGGTTAGTTGAAATGGAAAGAGGTAGTTCAGTGGTTGGTGAGGGAGCTTTTATGATAGTGATTGGAACTATTTGGCTTGTGAAGGCCTTCGAATGTTACTCTCTCACCTGTGGTAGCCATGTTTTTGCTTCGCTTTCTTACATGGATATCCAAAAAATAAAAAACTTTTTCGATTAAGAAGAGTGTGGCTGTTTTCCCAGCATGGTTGTTTTCCTCCCTCGAGGTCGGTGACCGAATTATACTGGGAGATCAATTTTAGGTGTGGGAGGGAGTAAGGTGAGGACTAAGAGATGGAGAAATAAAGTAATCTGGGTGATATTGTTAGAGAAGTATAATGTTTGCACAGATCTTGGTGGGAAGTTCTAATCATCATTTTCTGTCAAGAGATCATTGAGGTTTAGTGTGGCTCAGAATAGCAGAAGTGGTACTGAGACAGGAGGCGTCAGGCATAAAGTGAAGTCGGTTGTGGAGGGTGTCAAGCTGAGGAGGAGAGCAGCAGGCAATGCTTATACAGGGGTGTGAAGCTTCATGCCATGGTGGATTATGTGTCAATAGGCGTCCTTCATCAGGTCCAATCAGGGTGGAAGTTTAGTTTTAGAAGGAACTTCAATGAAAGGGAAGCTCTAAACTCCTAGCACCTGTCCAAACCAAAGAAATTACAGCCAAGGAAGATGAACTCTATGGGAAGAGAAAAGAGGAGGATTCAGTGTGAGCGGGATGTTTGATATTTTGAATGATAGAGCAGTTACCTTGTTTGGCAGTATTTTCAACAAAACGATATTGGAAAGATGTGGATTAAGCATTGCACGAAGGCTAAACTTCTTTCTTTGGTCTGCCCTTTAAGGAAGGGCCCCCACAGTGGATAGAGAAGAGGCATGCAGATCCTAAACCATTGTGTACTTTGCAATCTCAATGAAGAAACAACTGATCATTTCCTTCCCATCTGCTTCTTTGATAAGATGGTGTGGGGGGCTTTCCTGTATGAATTTAGGGTGAGCTGCCCTGTCCAAAGTACTTATCCATGATTGAGTTTTAGGTTGACAGTAACTTCCATTAAATTAGGGCAAGTTCCATCGAAATCTACAAATTTTGATCATTTGGTTGCACTTCCAAGTCCTTGACTTTGTCTCCACATGTGACTTTATCTCCATGCAAACCATGACAATAACTCGCTTAGCCACAAAACTTGCTATCAAGCACACGTTGCCTTGCTTTCTCTTTCACTCTGATTACTACTGAGTAGCCACTATAGCTAACATTCATGGTGGATTATAGGCTTCATGTGTAGATAGATACTTGCATGTCTTGTTTCAATGAACTGAATGAAGTGGTAGTGCATGTTTTGTGTAGTTTGGGTGTTTGTGTGTCAAACAAACAAAAGGGATTTTCATCAAACATATTTTCCATGGCTCATTCAAGCACTTGGGTGGTCCTTCTTCTAGCTTCTTCTCTGAAACTATAATCAAATAAGTTATAAATCATACTATTGTGGTCCTCCTTATACTCATTACAACCAAACTTTTGTACACAACAAGTTTCAAGATTAATGATTTGCTAATTTATTACTTAGTTTCCATCATCAAGAATTGAAATCATCTGCAGTACATGTATTTTAGGAAGTTTACAATTGTAAATCAACAATACAAAAGTTTATTACGAGGTTCTGAATTGAATTTAGTTAAGTATTTATTAAGTGGTCGGGAGTGGAATTTAGGCTCAATAATTTTTTCATAACCACATGCTTGTATATATTGCAACCCACCTTCTTGTTTTCGTTACATTCATCTGGAAGTAAATCCAATTAGGAGAATGCCAGTGGGTTGATCCTATAATCAGGAAAGAAAATAATTTACTCTTTTTCAGGAGAGAAAATAATTTACTCTTTTTCCAATTTTTGTTTGACTAGAGAAAATAATTGCATAGTAAAAAAAGTCAATCTTTGTTGATTATCTTTAGATGAACAGTTTTATATTGAGTAGTTGTAGTAAAATTGAACATCCCTACCTGATGCCCTAAGAAATTTTTTAGAGTACCCCTTGTTTTCCAAGGGACAAGTCACTACGGATGGTACCATTTGGTGGTAGCAACCGCAAGTTTGGGAAATAACATTCGTTCATTTCTGTAATAACTGAGTACAATTGATCTTTGCTCATTGAGGAGAGTGGCAATCTCGAATACTGCCTTTACATTTCAATCCTTCCATTGTAATTTTATAGAAGCATTCAATACAAATAATCAAGTTTGCAGAATCAGTCTTCATTGATTTGTTCGACTTTCTTTGGTTGTTCTTGACTTGAATGTGTCTTGCCAGGTTACAAAACATCCAGAAATTCATCCACTCTGACCTTGGTACTGAGAGTGCACTGCTTGATTCTCCAATTCTGCAGAAACTTCATCACAAAAAGGTCAGTTCATAACAGAATGTAATTAGCTAGGTTTGTACTCATCAGGAGATGCGTGTGATCTTCAATTATTATTATTGTTATTATTTTCTTCTTCAAGATTGGTAGCTAGGTTGCTTAACTTAATTAACTGAGTTAGGAGATGAGCTGGGTAATTTGATGAACGAGTAATTAATTAAATGGGCGTTCAGGGCAATGTTATTATGACTGTCCCTACCCTTATACTCAAGTCAACCACTCATCTCTTTGTTCTTCATTTCATCTCTATTTTCTTTTTGGTCATTCTCAGCTATGGCCTTGCATGTAGGCTCAGAATGTATGGTGCAGCCAAGGATGACTTGCCGACAACTGTTTATGGGCTTCTCTAATCTTCTTTGAATCTATGAAGAGTGGATCAGTAAGTGAAGTTGGCAAGTTGTCTTTGGCTACATTTTTCCATTCAGCTTGTCATGCAAGTCCTGTGCTGAAAATAATACTTGCATTGAAGGAGTTCTTCAAAGGCATGATTTATGGTTTGACAACCTTATTATTCTTGATTTGGTTCTTTACATTGCATTCTTTTCTTCTTTTATTGCTATATTATAAAGTAATGATATTAAGTATGATCTAAAGCTACTTAACTGACAAAGTTGATTATATTGTACTAGCTCTTCCGATCCTCATATCAACTCTTACTTATTCATCAAATCATTTATAAAAAAAACAATGTTCTTCATGCTCAACAGATTGTCATTGCTTACCATGCATTGTTTACCTTTAGTAGGGAACTTCTCTGCTCCAATCCATTATCTAAGATCAGTTGTAGTTTTGTACTTTGTTAGTTTGTCCTTATATATTTTTATTTTGTTTTTTCTAAGATCAGCAATAAGCATGATTGTGGTATTTTAGAAACAATTAGTTTGGATAGGAGATCCAATGTAACTCAAGTAATTGAGTTGGATTGGGAATGTAGAAAGAAGGTCAATGAAACATTGTATAGGGTACCATAACAAATATGACAACACAACTGGATGAATTGAAGTTCATTAGATTGGTCAATGATTTTCAAGCAATTTAGATTCCTTTGGTCAATGACTAAGGTTAATTTTTTAATTTTTTTGTGTGTAGAAATGTCAACAATTCCTTTAGACAAGTCATGGATGAACAAACGGGGAAGTGCAATGTATATAAATGGCGTTAGACAATTCCAACAGTTTGTTGAGGATAATGCAAATGGAGAGAGTCTTTTTCCTTGCCCATGTGTTTGATGTAGGAACTCGAGGGGAAACATTAGTGTTGACGACATAGTGTTCATTTGTTAAGCCATGGCATTGATACCAATTATGTCACGTGGATACATCATGGAGAGAATATAAACAAGCATGTGATTGGTGTACCTATGACAGAAGTGGTTGAACTTGATGATGTATGTGAATATCCTAGGATGAGCGAGCTAGTTGATGATGTATTCCTCAACATGCAAACTGTGGAGGCTGATGATGGGATAAATGACTTGAATGACACCGTCGAAGAATGTTTTGGCGTTAATCCAGAAGGTGGTCCGGAACTTTCTCGTGAACCTGGGACAGTTATAAACAAGAAGTATCAAAAGTATAAGGAAAAAGCGACTGTGCCTTTGTACAAAGGGTGTCCTAAGGATAAGACCATGTTGTCCACCATTATTGAATTGCAGAATTTCAAGACTCGTTTTAGTTGGAGTGGTAATAGTGTGACGATGTTGTTAAAATGGCTAAAAACCTTATTGCCGGATGATTGTAATTTCACAGATAACTACCCAAACATGAAAACCACAATTAAAGAAATGAGGATGGAATGTAAGACAATACATGCATGTGCCAATAGATGCATACTCTATTGGAAAGAATATGAGGGTCTGGTTGGTTGTCCAAAATGTGGGGAGCGTAGGTATAAGGTTTGTGTGGATGTCGATGAGAACGACTCCGGCAAGGTATACAGGAAAGAAGTTAAAAAGGTTGTAAAGTATTTTCCATTGATTTCAAGGTTGAAAAGATTTTTTAGCATACCGTGGATTGGTGAAGCAATGTCTTGGCACAAGGATGCTTGTTCAGATGGGAATTTGATGAGACATCCATGTGATTCAGCACAATGGACTTTAACAAATATGAAATGGCCAGAGTTTGCCTCTGATAGTAGGAATTTGAGACTTGCAATATCGACTGATGGTTTTAACCCACGTGGAAATCTAAGTAATGCTTATAGTTGTTGGCCAGTAATAATAGCACCTTTGAATCTTTCACCTTCTTTATGCATGAAAAAAGAGTTTTGTTTGTTAACCTTGTTAATATCAGGGCCAAAAGCACCCGGAAAGAATATTGATGTTTACCTGGAGCCATTAGTAGAAGAGTTGAAGGAATTGTGGGCAAATGGTGTTTCAACTTGGGATGTGTGTACTAAAAGCAATTTCCGGTTGAAAGCAATGTTGTTTTGGGGTATCCATGACTTTCCTGCTTATGGGACTCTAGCTGGTTGTAATGTTCATGGTTATAATGCATGCCCTATTTGTGTTGATGATGTAGAATCTGAACGTCTTTCAAACAGTCGGAAGATATGCTATAGAGGCCATCGACGTTTTTTACCTACAAAACACAAGTTTAGAGATGACAAGGGATTCAACAAAGATGTTGAACATCGTCCTGCTCCACAACGGTTATCTGGCGAAGAAGTTGAACGAAGGATAGTGGAAATTTTGGAAGGTAGTTCTACACAAGGTAGGGTTAGTGGGCAAAAGCACAAGAATATGGTTGATAATGATAACGTCAATGATGAACCAACCAATAACATTGCGCCACCGTGGTCTAGAAGGTCCATTTTATTTGATTTGCCGTACTGGAAGTTTATTGAGCTACGACATAATATTGATGTGATGCATACTGAAAGAATGTCATTGAACACTTATTGAACATATTGTTGAATGTCTCTAAGAAAACAAAGGATGGTGAGAATGCTCGAAAAGATATGGAAGACATGGGAACTCATAAGAGATATTGGTTGAGCCATGACAATGAAACAGGAAAAACTTCAATGCCAAAAACATCATTTGCCTTGACCAACAAAGAAAAAAAAGTATTTATGGATACACTAAAAGAGTTGAAATTGCCGAGTGGATTTTCATCCAAGTTGAGTAATTGCGTTCTTGGCAATCCCCTGGAGCTAAGAGGACTAAAGTCACATGATTACCATGTCATTATGCAACATTTACTTACAGTTTTGCTTAGACATGTTTTTCGTGACAAGAATGATAAAAATTTAAGAATTGCTATTCAAAGAATTAGCTTATTCTTTAATATCTTATGTGCTAAAGTGATCAACAAAACAGATCTTCAGTTGGCACACAAAGGTGTGATTGAGGCAATGTGTGTCCTTGAAAAGGAGCTTCCGCCTTCATTCTTTGTTATAAGTGTGCATTGCATGGCTCATCTAACCGAGGAAGCGATGCTTGGTGGTCCAGTTCGATATCGATGGGTGCATCCCTTTGAGCGGTAAATAAATTTTCTAATTTTAGTGCACGTCATCACGTTATCTTATTATATTATATATATACTAATTTATCATTTTATTTATGATTGATAGGTTAATGAAACGATACAAAGACTATACTAAAAATTTCAGATACATGGAATGATCAATAGCAGAATCATACCTTGTAGATGAATCTGTTACATACTGCATGGAGTATATGAGAAAGCCACGGTTCGGAACTTACAAACACAGTCAAGAGGAGTGGCTTGATGTAGATGATGAATATGCCGATGAAAAGCCATTGGATAAAGGAAGAAACTATATGCTAAATAATGTACAATTTAAACAAGCTCGAAGATGGGTTTTCAATGCACTTGCTGATTCGAGTGATTGGGAAGAGTAAGATATATAATATTTTAGTCTTTTTTTATAACTAGAAATATAGAATTATGATAATATGGTAACTTGTGCAGAAAATACAATGAATATTGCATGGAGTTGTCTACACAAAGTAAAAAAAAAGGGTCAAGGAAAAATGTTGAGAAAGCTACAGATTTTATTCCTTGGTTGTGTGATGAGGTATATTATAATGTGTATTTATTCATATATATATACATATATAATTTTTTTTATTTTCAAATTTCAGTTCTAAGATGATTTGTTTTACAATGTAGTTGGAGAAGGCTGGGGAAACAAATACCACACTTTGGAGGTTAGCCAATGGTCCAAAATTTTTGGCAACTCGATATCCAAAATATTGTGTAAATGGTTTCACATTTGCGACAAGTTCTTTGGATGAATGTTTGGTGACACAAGATAGTGGTGTCTCCATGGATGCCATTGCTCATTTTGTTGCTAGTAAGAAAGATAAGAGGCCAAAGGACCAACTAGTCAAATGGTAAGGAGTTGTTAAAGACATACTGGTGCTAGACTACATTGATTTCAAAGAAACTGTCTTCTATTGTGATTGGGTCAAAGTGGAAGATAAGAAAAATGCATATAAGGTGGACCCAATTTGGAACCATGAGATGGTAAACTTGTCGAAGCTAAAAGACAAAAGAAAAGTGGAAGAGAATCCATTCATTTTAGCTCAAGAAGCAAGTGGAGTATTTTATTCGAAAGATCAATCAAATGACGGGTGGCATGTAGTTCTACATACTCAAAGAGGCTTGAACACTAATGTCGATAAAAAGGAAATTCCCACTGTGTATCAAAGCATCTTGAAAGACAACCCCAACCTGAAGAGCTTACTGGAATTTTAATTGACTATGCTACAATATTTTTTGATGCATTTCTAATGCTATTTTAGTCATCCTCTTTGGTTGAGACCAAATATTTTGTCTTTGTTTCTTATTTAGACTTTTGAGTTGGGAAAGGGAAGCTTTGTAGCTATGTATTCAGATTGGCTTTTCCAATGCTTTATAAAAATCTATTTGTGGTGATATGTTGTGGAAGGAAATTATCTATAAATGTGGTGTATATAGTTGATTCTTATTTCTTTTTGTTTGATAATGGTTAATATCTATAATGTCATTGATAGAGATGGATAGTACTCGCGGCAATCTCTCCACCATTGATGTCACCAGATCTACAAATGATGACATTGAAGTTAAACAGACCATACAGTTCAACCTCCACGGTTTAGCAGTTGGACCTGGTGCTAGAAATTTCAATAAAAACATTGGAAAGCTTGTTGAAACCCTTGTGCCCATCAAATTCAAGGGTTGGCACCATGTTACTGACAACTACAAAGAGGATGTGTGGAATGGCCTCAAGGTGAGATTTTACATCATTGATTTTCATAATGTCTTATTTTATTTTCAACTTATATCTCAATGACTTATTTGCAGCGTGAATACGACATTCCAAATTATGTGAAAAAGAGTGTGCATTTGAAAATGCCTGAATATTATAGAAGGTTCAAGGCACATCTTAGGAAGAATTATTTGGATAAGTATCCTACCATTGAGGAACAAGAGAAGCATGTTCCAAATGGTGTAAGAGAGGAGGATTGGAAGGAGTTTGTTCGCTATGAGAGCACCCCTGAAGTGAAGGCAATTAGAGACCAAAATGCAAAAAACAAAAAGGCTTCAAAGTATGTATGGGGAGGTGGCCAAAAGAGTGCTGCAGAAGTAGAGCATGAAATGGTAATTGAGTTTCTAGCTACTAATACAATATTATATACCATTTAACTTTATAGGTTGAGACTAATCTTTCAAGTATATAGGTTGAGAAGAACCCTGATGGGGAACCAGTCACACGCACTGACATATGGATTGCTTGTCACACGGGAAATGATGGAAAACCTACGCATGGTTCTGAACAATATATGGTATGTGCCCAATGATGTCTTTTATACCCAATTCTTAATTTACTTTGTAGTTGTTTGAATATTATTTGTGTCCTGATTTATTTTATTTTTTCATTCTTTTGAAGGAACAAGTTAAAGCAAAAAAAGCTGCATTGCAAGAATCTTCAACTCAGGGTAACATTGACCTTACTATTGATGATGATCCTCTAAGCCAAGTGTTTGGCCAAGAAGCGAGGGGACGTACTCGTTGTGTTGGAACCACTGTCTCTAAAAGGAAGTATGATGCTGCACTTCCCGCTCGTTCATTGCTATTGGAAAAAACATTGGAAGCCAAAAAAAGGGAAGAAAAATATGAAAGATTGGAAGAAAATGTTAGATGGATACGAGAGAGACTTGAAAGTGGAACTTATGTAAGACCATCAACAAGTGAGGGAATACAAGGAGTTGTTCAAAAAACTGAAGATACACCGTCATCCGGTGCACAATCGACAAGGCAACCAGATAATCCATTACCTCCATCTCCATTACCGCCATCTTCATTACCTCCATCTTCATTACCACCATCTCCATTACCATCATCTTCTCAAAGTGTTGCGAGGTTTCCTTCTCCAAGCAATCATGTTCCTTCAGTGTCAAGGAGATACAAAGTTTGTGATTGGGAAAGGAATGTCATTGCGATAGCATTAGAGGTTGTAGATCCTATCCATCAATTATCTTGCGTTTGTCATGGATCATTGAACCCTGCAACAGAGATCAGACTTTCCTTATGCTTCAAATACAAGACTGGGGTGATACTTTACAAAAGTGATCCAAAAGGAGACAAGATGGGGGATTTGGACGTTGGTGATTTCTTCATATGGTGTAGAACTCATGTGGAACTTGATGATTGATAGTTACAAAAACCAAGAGTCTAATGGTGAATTTTCTGACTATATTTACTTTTTAATGTTTATTTATGTTTACTTTTTGATTATGATGTCTTTCTTTTAATGTTTATTATTGTACGTGTTGTTTCTGGCCGCAGCGGGTTTCAGCGTGCGCGGTTAGCACACTGGTTTTGAGTTGTGGTTGAGGTATTCTCCTTACATGTGGTGGCCATCTAACCTAGTTCAAGTATTATATCTATTTTGTTCATAATAGATATAATACTATCCAAAATGTGGCCCCCTTTCATATGTAATTTGATACATTTTCTTGCCAATACATGTACCATTATGGTTAGTCATAACTGCACATTCATCATTTCCAATCTTCTTGTGAGATCACTTTTAATTTGCATATGTTTTTCTCATTCTGAAAGTTGACGAAATCTATATTCTTTTCACTTCTTGCATATTCATTCTCCATGCTTTTCTTCGACAAAGACTTTACATTAACTCAATGTCTTTCGTGTTTGTGACGTTTTTACATAATCTAATGATGCATGAAGATCACGAATGAATCTTTAGCTTTTCATTATCTTATCTTCTATGACTGTACATTTGTATTGTTTCATTTATTTTCATGTTTCATGCTCGATCTTCACAAGGGAATCCATTTGTTCTTTCTCATGGCAGATTAAGGATCTATAATTATCACAAAGGAAATGCTTTAGCAATTTTGAAGTATCATAGTGCTACGGTATGCAATAATTCTAAGCATTTTCAAAAGCCTTCATGCTATGTGCATGTTTTCTGTTTATTTTCTTCGATTGATGAGTGTGTCTAATCATTTGTAATTTCACGGACAAGGGTGCTATTGCAGTGAATATTCACTACATGTACTGGCAGCAAGCTAATTTTCAATGTATGAGACACCCTTTTAAGTTTGCTTAGCTTACTTCTAATATTTAGAATAGGCGTTTGTTCTTGCTTTGATGCCACCCCTTAAGTGAATATGTCCACCTTCTCTTTATCATCTTTTCATAGCCAAATTTCATTTATTATCATATTTAACAATTTGTATGCCTTTGTTTTTTTGGCAGTGCAATTCTGTTTCATTCTCAACCGACTGTAAGTTGATGGCTTCATCTTCGGAGGACACCACTGTTGCATTATGGGAACTCTATCCTCCTCATACCTGAATTTAAGGGAGGCTTTGAGTTGTTCACAGAAATTCTTATTGTTGGTGTCATATGCATTCTGCGTGTATGCTGAAGTATAAGAGTCCCATAGCGTACCCTCTTGAATGCCTCTCTTGGGTCTTGCACCTTATTCAGTGGACGTCGCATGGATGTTGTACATCTCCCATACACAGGTGTCTAATTTTTGGATTCCTGTTTTCTCCAACTTACTATTTCCTTTTAAATTGGTCTCGACAAGTTTAGATGTATACATGCTAGTTATCCACACTCGCACCCACACAATGTATATTAAGATCCTTTACCTTACCTGATTTTTGTCAGATGCATGACTGGATGTGTTTTTGCTACTTTCCCAAATCAATAGTTCATTCATATAAGTGCATTTACTTCATAATTTTATTATGCAATTGCTGTCTGTCAAGTTCCTCAATGATAACTAGCTTGCATGTGTTCATAAATTTTTTTTTGTCATATGCATGACCGTATGTGTTTCTGAAGTAGGGCTTGGCTATGAAATCTAGATGGCTGAATCAGTGACACTTGAGTTAGAGTCTAAACGTCGTACATATACTACTTGAGTTACGTTGTTTGTTTTAATCTTTGATATTCTGATGAAGGACCATGTTTAGCCTACATGAAAATGTATACCTCGTAATTGATTCACGAGTATATACGACAAATATTGCATCAATGTCCATAACGAAACGAGGAATTTGATATTACAAAGCAACAACTCTGCACCAATAGATTAAATGAAGCATCATTTTCGTGCTTTCTGATACAACCTGCTTGGTAGAGGCGTTCTACGCATACATGCATTACTAGCTGTCTCTATGATAAATCGTTTTCTAGATGGTTGCTTGGATGCAATAGTTCCCATTTTCGGACGTTCATTGTATACAAATTTTTGATATTGATATTAAAAACATGTATAGTACACAATCGTAAAATGTCTAGTGCAATTCTATCCAAAATGTCCATTAATGTACCTTAATGACTTATCTAAATTGTATGCATGGCTGTCAATGGTTGTTGTACCCCAACTCAAACAAAAGGACTCACACTTGGTCATCTTTTAAGTACACAATCATGAACCTATCTACAGAAAGCAGGGAAGGGGGAGAGACATTCTCTCTGCCATGCCATGCCATGCTATGCCATCATTTGATATTCTCATGTAGTTTGTGGGTGTTTCAGTTTCAGAGATTCAATTTCATTCTCTCTCCCTCTCATGCTACAGATAATGTGCCTCCAAGAAGGACACAATGGAGGAGGAGTCTTAGTCACGATGACACACGTGGCAATGCTGACTGAAGCAGCAGTATGAAAGTTCTCCCTGGAACTTCAAAGAACAGCAGTGCCAAGGGAGGGCCCCATTCCTTCTACATTCTCCCGCTTGACAAACATAACTCAGCTGTAAGACTACCTTCAAAGCTTTTATAATTCATAAAGTTACTTCGGTTTGGTTCATCTGTGTTATGTGATCCTTTCAGGAGGATAACTGACCTACAAGGACCAAGTATGAGTTTCCCCAACTTACAAACTTTGACAAAAGTGACAGACTTGTGAGTTGAATTGTTGATATTTTTACTGTACGCCTATATCAACTTATGACTTTATAGGTTTATATGACTAAGTTACATTTATTTGGACAGGTTTCTGAAAAACTGCTCAATTAATAGTCCCATCCCTCAATTTATTGGAGAAAGCATCAAAACTATAAAAAGACTGTAAGTTAATTTGGTCTGTAATTGTTTTATGATATTTGATCTACAATGGTCCTTATGTAAACAAATCCTTGCTAGTCTTTACTTTGATGAATCTCATTTTCATTTTGCAGAGACTTGAGTTTCAACAATTTGTCTGGCAGGTACGATATTGTTGTTTACAATTATCTTATCTTGATTATCCTCGCCCATGTTTTCTTCAAGTCATGTTATAAGTTTCATTATGTAGTTTGAGTTTTTTCATCTTTGGATGCACACAGTTGAATGTAATGAAGTAAAACAAGAAGCACACACAAATTTTCCGGCTTACATTCGCCACGGGGACGAGTAAATACCTGTATTGGCTTTGTGGCTGCGAGGGATTGGGGATCTGGCAGCTTTGGCAGTCCGGGATATGGCGATACGCTGCGTGCAAAACTGCTGCATGCAGGGGATGCTGCTGTGCTGTGTAGGCAGAGCACTCTGTCGCAAAACAGAGTGCATCTGTTTTTTTTCTGCTGCTGTTTGGAGTCTGGCATTGGGGCGAACTGGCGTACTTGCTGTTGTTTTATGCGGATACATATTGTGGCAGGGATGTTTCGGCTGCAGGAGAAGGGGCGGACTTTCGGAGATGCAATGGCTTGCTCGCTGTCGCGACAAAATTCCAGCATTTCTTGGATGGAAGGGGCAGATGCTGTGCGGTTTAGGCAGAGCACTCTGTCACAAAACAGAGTGCCATTCTGTTACTGTGTTGCGTTGATGCTGCTGTTGCTACGCTTTTTTGCGTTACTGCTGCTGCTGCTGCGCTGCTTTGCTGTTGCTGCTGGGACGCATTGCTGCTGTCTGTCGCAGCGTTGACATGCTGAGATGTGGCGATATGCGGTTGGAGCGTGTGTATGCCGGTTGATCTGGGCAGTCCGGTGTAACTTGATTTGTCGCAGAAACGCGCGTGTGCTGCATGTTCTACGGTTGAGAGATTGCTGGTGCTGTCCGGGTTGCTGGGAATTGACTGTGAGCTGATTTCAGTTGATTGCTTTAAGTTTTGTATTTTTATTGCTTTTAGTTTTTGCCTTGGCTTTCAAAAAAAAAAAAAAGGACATGCCCTGGATTTTGATGTCCAACCAGGGCAGTGTGTTCGACACTCTGGCTTGGTGAATGTAATGAAAACATCCCTTAATTGTTAGTCTGGTAGTTTCTAAAATGGAAAATCTCTGAGAATGTATGTCATTACCATCTGGGCTTCCTTAGAATGAAGCTTTGCAGTACAACAACTAATTCACAATTTCCCCACCAGATATTTTTGTTTTTGCTTGCACTTTTTATACCTTTGGGGTGTTTATCATTACAGTGAGAGCGTGGTTGAAGCTTTATCCGACTCCCATGATCTTTCTGTTGGAGGGGACTGCTTTGAAATGTTGCAGCAGACTTCTGCTGTTCTCCAAGTCATTCCATATGTGAAGGTTAGTGTCCATAGTATTTATTTGAAATATTTATGTGCGCTTGAATATATACATATATGTGTGTGTGGCTCCTCGCCATGGAGATCCTCCTCATGGAAATCAACTCATGTCAACCTTTCTAACCGACATTTATGATTCAATCTAAGAGCCTTTGGTAACTGTCACACATTTCTAACATTCGCACAAAGTACTCTTTTTCCTGCATCATCATTCATAGGTTTCAATTCTTTGTACATATATTCAGTTTAGCAAGCTAGTAAACTTATAACCGGAATCAATATGATGAAAAAATTGAAGTGATAACTGAAAAAATAATTATCTAATGTAGTAATGGTGCCTGTATTAGTGGATTTGTGGGTTGACGTATCTAGCACCTCACACCTGTGTCGGACACAATATTCATTCCCTTGTCATTGTTATATTGGTGTTTAATTATTACATGTACTCTTACAAGTTCCTTTAGTTCTTTTGTGTATCAATGGTTAATTTGCTTTGAATTGATGGAAGAAAAAAAGCCTTCGTGATCGAGAAAGTCTAGCGAGAAGTTGTTTTAGCTCATGTTAACATTTTTTTCCCTTCAGGTGGACATATGTTGTTTTGATAAGACTAGGACTCTTACATTGGATGACATGGTATGTTATGATGTCACATGATCAAGTTTTAGCTTATGTAATTGATGATATATACTGTGATGGATGTAATGGATATATGGCAATGTTTTTTAGGAGTTCCGTGGAGTTGTTGGGCTCTCTGATAAAATGAATATAGAATCTGATGAAGTGAATATAGAATCAAACATGAGTAAAGTCCATGTCCGTACAATGGAAATTCTTGCTACATGTCATGCACTGGTGTTTGTGGAGAACAAGGTGGTAAGTAATTGGTCTTGGGCCCTAAGAGCATATAATCTAGTCTAGTAGAATTTTTTTTTCAGCATGAAACCTATATGTTGTTGATGATGATACTTCTACTTGTGCTTTTGCTACAACTTATTGTTACACCCAGGTCCAGATTATATGCAATAAAGTACTTAAAGAGTATCTATGTTGTCTTGTTTCAATAACTGTGCAATTATAGGTCATGTTTGTCTGTCATTGGTTTATTAGCAATCTTTATAGGTCATGTTTGTCTGTCATTGAGTACTGACTAATTTTTATACTGCAGGGCTCTGAAGGTCTGAGCCAGTACGGGCAACAGTATGTTGGACAGGAGAATGCGCATGCATTGCTTGTTTCTGGGGTGCAAAGTGTGTCGTTGTATCAACCATCACCGGTGCCATATACAAGCAACTACCAGGTGCTGCATTCTCATCATTTTCAGTATATTGAACAAGCAACTACCGAAAGAAATGGGGCATGTTCCTAAGGGCATCAATGTATTTTCTTACATTATAACTAGGGCGATTTGTATTGTTGGAAAAAACATAGAGAAATTCTTTTGTTTTAGATGCGAGCGAAACATGATATAACAAGCTATGTTCCATTTGTTCAGGTTAATCCTGTTATTGTACATTAGTGCTATTTGTTTACATGTTTTTGTTTGGCGTCAAAACTTGACAAGTTCCTTTTTACGGTTGATTTTGTATTTATCTAGCATATAGTTTGGTGGAATCTTATTCGTGTCGGAGGCATGACACAAACTATAGTAAGGACTGATTTTGCAGGTGCCACGGCTGTGATTTTGCTGCAGCAGCAAAAAAATAAATATAATTTTTTTTGATTATATTAACTTGCAACGGTTTAAAACCGTTGCAGCAAAACAAATTTTTTTTTTTTGAATTTTGTTTTAATTGCCAACGGCTTAAAACCGTGGTTCCATCTCGCCACGGCTAGAAACCGTGGGCATTATTCATCAGTTGCTACGGCTTAGTACCGTGGCCATACTTAGCCACGGCTTAAAACCGTTGCTATCATGTTTGCAACGGTTTACTTCACACTATTTAGCCACGGTTTATAACCGTTGCCATAGTTAGCCACGGCTAAAAACCGTTGCTACTGTTAGACACGGTTTATAACCGTTGCTAATATATACACTTTGCCACGGCTTAAAACCGTGGCTATTTTTGCCACGGCTATAAACCGTTGCTATCTTGTTAGACACGGTTTATGACCGTTGCTAATATCTACACTTTGTCACGGCTTAAAACCGTTGCTATAGTTACCACGGTTAAAAACCGTTGCTATTTTTATAACCGTTGCTAATTGCTGAAAATCACGCCCTCATTCAAGCATAAAACCGTTGCTACAATGTTTAGCAACGGTTTAAAGCCGTTACAAAGGATTTCGCGACGCCCCTGTAGTCCACGGCTCTTAGTCGTGGCAATGGCTTACGCCCACGGTATAGAACCGTTGCTAATGGGGGTTTTTGGTGTAGTGTCACTTTCCGTTCCTAGTACTATCTAAAAGGGTTGATGAATCTAATTTAATATAAAGTCCAATAGGGGAAACCCAAGGTCAGAGGGAAGAAAGCAACTTCGTTGTCCTCCCCTCGGAAGGAAAGAAAAACTATTTTTCTAGGCATTTTGAAAAACAAGAGAATGGGGAAAGGAAAAAGAGTGGAGTATTGTAGCTGAACGATATATATCTAACTTATTTTTTAACTTGAGAACAAAATTTTGGAGCCGTTGCAGATTGTAAAAGTATACAATACTCTTTTCATAAACAAATGTCTCTAACATACCAGAACTTTCAGCACTTTGGAATCCTTGCCTCTAAGTGAATCAAGATATTGGAACTTTTGCTCCTTTTGGTTGATAATTGCTAAGCACCAATGAATCTCCTTGTGAATGGGAACAAAAATTTGCAATAAATTCATTAAGATATGATGCAATAATCCAGGGCTTATAAGATAGAACAGAACTTGAAAAGAAAAGTTCAGAAAGGGTATAGATGCTTTACCTTGTCACACTCGATAAGGCCATACCCTAACTTCCTTGGTGTAGTCCATCTTTTGACCGCTTTATAATCATAACCTGCTCTCCCCGCTACTCAACTACACAACAAATCAGAAAGAAGAAGAATAAATCCTAGCCACCAGAGAGTTTTATTGTCAATCAGGACTCCTGAATAACAACAAAATTTTGAGCAGGAATTAACATTAAAACGGTGTCTTGTGTTGATAAAATTGATGTAATGAAATAAAATCTTTGCAGTTTCCATAACACGAGTAACAGGCTAACCTTATTATAGAAGAATGTGTTGAAGAAGTGGCAGTTCAAGAACTTTTTCGGATCTCTTTTTTTTCTCTCTTTTAATAATTCAAGGTACACATTTATGACCTACAAAAGAATAAGAAACCCATGAATATCAAGCAAAAAACCCAATTACTCTAGTGAAGTTTCTTCACTGATGACAAAACCAAACAATAACAATCCGATTTTTATCAAGCAAAAAAACTCAATTTAAACTTTCTCCCTAATCGATTGAGATTCAAAGTAAAACCTTCAATGGGGGTGTAAAACCAGGCTTCATCATCAACAATCTTCTTCGGGAGCGGAGAAATTGATCCATTCGGGGGAAATTGATCCATTCGGAGAAATCTTCTTCTTCTCCTCTTCAGAAATCGAGCTGGAGAAAAGAAGAAAGTGAGTTCTAGGGTTTGCTTTGCTGAAAGAAGAAAAAAAATAAGAAGAAGAGATCAACAAAGAGATCTAAAGAATAAGGAGATCTAAAGAAGAAGAAGGAGATCTTACCTTATCTTCTTCTTCTTCTTCTTCTTCTTCTTCTTCTTCTTCTTCTTCTTCTTCTTCTTCTTCTTCTATCGTCCTCTCCTTCATTCGTCCTTCTTCTTCCCTACTTCGAGAGTCTGTTTCGTCCCTGCTTCTTCTTCTATCGTCCTTCCCTGTTTCATCCTTCTTCTTCCCTGTTTCGTCCTTCTTCTTCTTCCCTGTTTCGTCCTTCTTCTTCTTCTTCCCTGCTTCTCCTTCATTCGTCCTTCTTCTTTCTTTCGAGAATATCTGTTTTTCATCAATTTTTTTCGCCAAAGCGCGAAACCATTTTGGCAAAAGTGTGAAAGTTAAAAACCGTTGGCAGGTTTAGCCACGGTTATAAACCGTTGGCAGTTATAGCCACGGTTTAAAACCGTAGCAACCCTTTTAGTGTAGTGTTTTTTCCCCACGGTTTTATTTTTTAGCAACGGTTTTTAGCCGTGGCAAATCAACCAACGGCTTAGAGCCGTGGCCACCTCCCCGTAGCTAAACGAGCATTTTGGTGTAGTGGTAGCCGCCTCGCTGGTGAGTTTTTAAAATTATCAATTTACATTTTATTTACATTATCAAGTTAATGAAATTATATTGCTTATGCTTTATGAATTATGAGTATGACTTGAGTAGTTGAGCTTGACTTTATGATGCATTTGTAAATTTGAATGAATGAATTTGAATGTTTTATTGATATGTTTGGATTGTTTAATAGTATTATTAATTTATTTATGATTTTATGTTCTTCTTATGAGTTACAAAAAAATATTAAAAAATTAAGTTTGATCGTGTCGCCGAGTCCTATTTTTTTTAAAATTGCCGAGTCGCCGTATCGTATCCGTGTCCAAGTCCGTGTCTTGCTCCTACCCTTTTCTTATATGATTCTCTAGTCTCGTGAACACTTTTACTTTTACATGAATGCTTAATTCTTCCTAAGCTTGATTCATGTCTACATTGTAACTATTAATTAATTGAATAATTATGCTAATATATTAATGAAGTTATGCATTGTGTAATTAACAAAATCAATCAAAAAAGTAAAGTATATCTATGATTACAATTAGGCTAAAATAAAAAAACATCCAACTAAAAAAATTCCTCATTATAGGTTGAGCACTAACCCAACTAGATTGGAGTGCGCAAATACTCTTTCTAAATTGCATCTCTCTACATTATCAATGGTTGTGCCCATTTACAAAAGATTTTGAAAAAAATGTATTAATTCTTATGTGCCCAAATCTATAGAAACTAACAGGAAGTCTTGGATGCCATCTGAGGGTGACACAAGAACAAAAACCCTAAAGAGCATGAAATTTCATCTGATCAAGAACCGCAGAAAGAACAAGATAAATAAAGTAACACAATGTGCAAGGGATACAAAGAAACGGACCCCATGCATTGTTGGTTTAAATAGCCTTGATATATAGGTTATCCATATAGGCTTCCTACACAGTCCCATCTTTAGAACCCCCATTTATGATTTTTGAACCCTTCTAAATGGTGAGGAAGGGAGTGCGGCTCTCCATCCTCTTTGAGATGTGTGTCATCACGCATTTCGAGGGAGATGGAGGGTTGCACCCCCCTCCCTCACCCCTTTCCTCGCCATTTAGACTTCCCAATGACTTTTATATCTGAAATTCTTCCTGAAAAACCAGCAAGATTGTTGTCTGAAGGGTAAAAATATATTTTTCCTCCCCCCTCCTCTCTTTAACAATTTTTTGGAAATTTTTTTTGGAAAAATGTGTTTAAAGATTGGAGCAGCAAACCAGGCAGGGGACCTAGGCCCTGTAGAATTATTTATATAGAAGATCAAGATTGGTGAAAGTTTTTAGGTCTGCATGCGTGTGTCTGCTGGTTTGGCTTAGGGCTGAAAACCGAACCGACTTATATCGGTTTTAAAATTTTCAAACCGAAACCGAACCGACCATTAACAAAACCGATCCGAAACCGAACCGATTCCAATTTATGCAAACCGTAACCGAACCGAACCGACTAAAATCGAACCAAAACCGAAATAAAACCGAACCGAACCGAATATTTAAACATATTATATTATTTATAAATAAAATATATTTTATTTTTATATATAAATAATATATTATATTTAAATATTCGGTTCGGTTCGGTTTGGTCGGTTTAAATCACATAGAAACCGAAAACCGAACCGACCACTTCGGTTTTGCATTTTTTTAAACCGAAACCGATCCGAACCGAATTTAAACCGAACCGATTGGTTCGGTTTTGATCGGTTCGGTCGGTTTGATCGGTTTGATCGGTTTTTTGTTCAGCCCTAGTTTGGCTGGTCATCTAGCTTAGATATCCGCACTTTTTGACCTTTGTAATATGCACCAAATGCATTGGAGAACCGTTGGTCATGTCCCTCGATATGTGTGGTCTTTAATTTAGTCAAAAAAGTAAATTGAGTAATCCTGAAACCGAAGGAATTACAATGAGTGAAACCATTCATCAATTACTATATTTTTTTTTATTTTTTTTTTACTGAAAACACACCATCCAACCCAAAAGAGTGATACCTCCGTAGGAGTTGTGACAAACAAAGAACATAAAAAACAGGCTAGAAAGCTGGGGGAAAGGACCAAGTTAGGGTGAAACGTGTTGATTTACTACATTGCTAACCAGTGCACGATAGGAGAGGAACTGGCAAACAAAAAACAAAAAATTTAATTATATATATATATTTGACAAATGACCCAATTAAGGTGAAATGTGTGGATTTACTTCATTGCTCAAGAATCAGAACCAGTGCATGAGACGAGAGAAAGTAATTGGAAAAATCTAAACTCACACAATTCTGACATGTGAGTCTCACAAAATCCTTGCGACATCTCACAAGGAAAATGAATGTCTGATCAATTAAGCTACAATAGATGGATATGTTTACATTAAAAATAAAAATTAATTAATAAAATTGTTGATGGCATTTAGATAATACAATGTCTACTAAGCTTTAAAACATTTTGAATTTCAAGTGGCTCCTCAAGCTTTTGCATAATTATATAAAAGTTTTTATAAAATAGCTATATATAAAACCCTTCAATTATTCAGTATCATATTTTACCCCTTCAAGTATTTAATAAAATTCTCAAAAAAAATTTATTCTTTTAAAATGAAAAAAAATCCAACTAATTAATAATTAAAGGCTTACAAAATGAACAAGCAAAAGGCCATCATCTAGTGACGAAGCCAGAATTTTTGTTGGAGGGAACGGACTGATGAATCATAATTAATTAATGATAATATATTAATTATTTTAACATAATTTTTTTTTAACAATACATAAATAACTATACAAAACACCAATTATTAAACAAAACTTCAACTAATATATTGGAGAAGAAATGTGATCCACCTAATTAGGTTATTTGCGATTTCTCTCTACAAAAAATATAACTAATTAGAGGTTGTCCTATCATTAAACACTAGTAATATCTCACTTAAAACTAGCAATCCACATGCAGTGACTGTCAAAAGACTCATGTTGATTACCAAAATGTTCTTTAAAGAATAATCCAGAGATGAACCTTGAAATACAAACATGTATCTTGAGAAAAAAATTAATAGATTCAATTTTTTTTATTTAAAAAAATCATATGAATAAAATACAAAACTAGACCTCTAGATACGAATTCATCTTGAGAAAATACTTTTAAAAATATTTCTTATTCAAAACAAACAAGAGAAGTTTGGGTTGCCGGTGATTGGTGTCGATGGTAGGAAAGGGATAATCAAGCAGAAAGGAGGGAGGGGAAGAGAAAAGGAGAGGGGCGGTTAACGAAGTCGCAGTAAACAGATAGAGGGAGCAAAAAATGAAAGGGGCGAGGAGGGTCGTCGACGTCACAGAGAATATAGGGAGAGATGAAGGAGCGGGTGGGGTCGTGTCGTCAGGGTCGCAGGGTCCACATGCCCCATGTAAAAAAATTCAAAATTGCCCCCACCTAGATCCGTCCCTGCCATCATCCCTAATTATAGGGGTCTCATGTGAGAAATTGCATGCTCAATGGATCCCTTAAATCATTCCCCATTTTAACTTCACATCTAACTTGCCCTTAAATTTAGGGGCAACTAATCATCGTCTAAAATTTTAAATATCATTAAAATATTTCAAATCTTTAATTTTTTAATTATAAAATAAAATAAAAAATCAAAACAAAAAGAATAGGGGATGAAAATTTGGAAAATATATTTAAATAATTATAAAAAGTTAAAATAGGGGATGTGATTGGAGTGATAAAGAAATAGGAGGACCCCTAAATTTAGCTTTTGGTTAAAATGAGGGATAGTTGATCCCCCATTTTAATTTTTACCATTGGAAATGCTCTAAATTGCATGTCTCTACACATTATCAATGGGTGTACCCATTTACAAAAGATTTTGAAAAAAATGTATTAATTCTTATGTGCCCGAATCTATAGGAACTAAGAGCTCTCCAATCATCCCCTATTTTAGGGGTTTTATTGAAAAAACCCTCCCTCCACTCATCCCTCTAAATCATTCCCAATAATAACTTCTATTTCAACTTCCCACTAAATTTAGGGAGAAGTTAACCTACCCCTAAATTTCAAATAATAATAAAATAATGATGAAAAGTGAGTAATTAAAAAATTATAATTATTTGTCTTTTCATCATCATCAAAGCCCATTTCCGATATTTTCAGGGTCGGCTACATGGATTTTAATTCTCCAAGCAATGCGGTCTTCCCACATATCCTCGCCTAATCCAAGCTCAATGATATCTTCATTCACCACCTTCATCCAAGTTTTCAATTTATTTGTATTTTATTTTATTCAATTTATTTTTAAATAAATAAAAGTAGTAATAAATAATATTATATATTTAAGTTGAAATTAATAATGGTATAAATTTAATAATATCATAATAATATAATTAAAAATAATAATATTATAATTATATTAAGTTGAAATTAATAATATTATAATTGAAATTAAATTGGTATAGAAAAGTTGAATATATATTAAAATAATGATGAGAAAGTTAAAATAGAAGATGTGGTTGAAGTGGTAAAGAAATAGGGAGACCCCTATATTTAGATTTTGGTTAAAATGGGGATGATTCATTCTCATTTTAATTTTTACCATTGAAGATGATCTAACAGAAACTGTTGGATGCCATTGAAAAGTGACACAAGAACAAAAACCCTAACGACCATGAAATTTCATATGATCAAGAAACCGCAGAAAGAACAATATATATAAAGTAACACAACGTGCAAGGGATACAAAGAAACATACCCCATGCATTGTTGGTTCAAATAGCCTTGATATATAGGTTTTTTTTTTTAATTAAACCTCCAGTGGGGAGGGGCACCTATGGAATGCCAGACCTTTATTACTTATCAAAAAAATTGATTTAAAATAAAGACGGGAGTACATTACGACTTTACCCGTGTTAACACCAAACAAAAATTCGTCAAAAAGCCCTTATGCCCACTAATTGATACAACTTGAAATAAAGGTCCATGAGTTTAAAAGAACTATTAGCAAAAACATTGGCAGAAAAATGAAAAAAAAAAAAAAAAACAGAGTGGATATCTCCAAAACAGAGTGCGCCGGCTGTATGCGCAGCCTCGCAATATGCAGTGCCAATCAACCCTTGGCAGACCAATTGGTCCTTCCAAAACTCAGGCAGCGAGCACCACGAACCCGCTCCTGCAGGTCCTGCAGGCAGAGAAAGCCTCGCCCTGCAGCACCCGCCAACGATCCCGCATCGTGCACGCCCTGCCCAATCCGCAACGCCGATCAACACTCTGCCTCGCATCCCCTGTTTTATAGAAAACTGGGAGCACCCTGCAGACAACACCTAGCCCACATTCCTGTGCCCCAGCGTGATCCTCGCACTTGTATTGCGTACAAATGAAACCCCTGCAGTCCAAACAACATAGCAGCATGACGCAACGAGCAGCATGACACAAAAAACGTCCCGCGGTCCGCCTCCCCCCAGCTGAATGCCCCAACAAGTTCCTCGTAGCCAGTCCAAATCATGTCCACTATGCGCAAAATCAGGTAGAGCTGCTAAAGATACCATTAAAAGCTGTTTCTACTCTTCCCCGTGGCGAATGTACGCCGTATGCAATCTGTCAAGCATGATCAAACCTTCGACTCTCCTAGGAAAATCATTCCCAAATAAAGAAGCAGTCTTATAGTCACGTTGTGCTCTATCCGCTAATGCATCCGCCACCACATTGGTCTCTCTATAGATATGTTGGCAATCTAACGTCATTGTTGCTGCCAACAACTTAATTTCTTTCAAAATATTTTCCAAATGCCAAGGGATTTTTAAATTTTCCTTAAACCAACCACAAACAAGTTCCGAGTCCGTTTGAACTACCACCTTTTTGAAGTCCCAGGTGAGACAAAGGCCGAGTCCCTCAGCTAGAGCCAGAATTTCCGTTTTATTGTTGGATCCTGCACAAAAGAATAGTTGTTTTCCCACAACACAGAAACCCCGAGAGTCTCTAATGATCACACCGCCCGATGCCTTGTTTTTACGGGAGGATCCATCCACATTAAGCGCAACAAAATCTATCGGGGGGTGCCAAAACACAATTCTAACAAACTTCCTTCGAACTGGGAGCACATCCAACCCTAAAGCCCGTAAGGGGGCCTTGTTACTGCTAACTTGCTTGGGAATTATAAATTTATTTGCCAATCGCAGATGACGCCTAATGTTCAAAATCACAAAGGCAGGATTTGGGGAAGCATTTTCATAGACACATTTGCATCATTGTTTTCAAATTTCCCATAAAATGAACATAGGAGTAAGATGGAATAACACACCTGTTTGCGAATTGCGTTTGACTCTCTTGAACCAAATTACTAGCACCGTTGAGATTTCTGTTGGTCGCCTTATATGCACTTCAAAAATCCGTTCAAAGTGATTCCACACCTGCATCGCCAATTATCCGTCTAGAAAGAGATGATTCAAAGATTCTCGCTTTGGCGAGTTGCAACAACGACATCTAGAGGCCAAGGTTAAACCACATCTGTATAATTCCTCATCCACTGGCACCCCTCTACGGAGTAATTTTCAAACAAAGACTGATATTCTGGAAGGAAGAATGTCATGCCAAAGCGTCTGACTTAATGTATTGACTTTCCCATGTCTCCGTAACAGTTCATAGGCCGACTGAAGGGAAAATAGCCCGTTCAGATTTGTAACCCACACACACGTGTCCTCCTCATGGGCCTCACCACGTAAGCTATCTACAAAAAGATCACGCGCCAAGCTTCTGAGATCTGGATGGACCAATTCAAAATTTGTCAAAATCACCTCGCTAACTGAAGGCCAAAAACCTTGATTAACCAAAGCCGCCGACCTCCTGAAAAAAACCACCATGTTCCAATTTTTCTCAAAAAAACTGATATCCCCCATGCCAATACGCCAAAGCGAGTTGCTCGAAATAAAAGGTCTCCCAAACATGATCTCTTTAAAAAAAAAGGTGAAGACCCACCTTTCACAGGTTGACTATTCAACGCAACTCCATGTAACCAGTATTTGCTCATCATAAAAGTAGCTCATAAAGAGTCTGAAGTAATTAGTCTCCAAAGAGCCTTGATTCGAAAAACCTTCATCACAACCGTCAAGTCTCTAACTCCCAAACCATCTTCTGCCTGTGGGAAACAATTTTTTTCCCATGACACCCATTTTTCTTTAGTAGACCTTCACAATCCCCCCAAAAGAAGTCCGCCAACAAACTATTAATCCGTGATAAAACTTTTCTTGGTACACACATGGTACTAAGAATATAAATTGGAATCAAGCTAAGGACATGTTTTATCAAGATTAATCTGCCTCCCGGAGATAACAATTTTGCCTTCCATCCCTGAATACGAGCTTGACTTTTAGCAATTAGATCTTCAAAATATGAAAATTTAACTTTCCCTTGGAACACTGGCCCGCCCAAATATTTCAATGGAGCAACGTGAAATTGGAAACCTGTACAACTTTTTAAAGCCACAATGTGCTCCGCTGCTGCCTTGTCATCAAAAGTAAAAGAACTTTTACCCTCATTTATTTTCTGCCACGAGGTCTGACAGTACCGTCGCAAGAACTCCATGCATCCCATAACTGAGGACTTTCTGCCATTTAAAAAAATAAGAGTGTGATCTGCTAACAGGAGGTGGGAAATATGACTGCAGTTCCTGGGTGTATAATAATACCCAATTTATCTGTTCGCAAAAGCCGCTTTCAATCCCTTACTCAACACTTCAGAGGCAATAATGAAAAGAAACGGAGAAAGAGGGTCTCATTGCCTTAAACCCCAAGTGGATTTGAAAAAACCTTTGTAGGCTCCCTGAAGCAGAACCGAAAATCCACAAAAAGCAATACAGTTGGAGATGAGGTGGCAGAATCTACCATTAAAGCCAAAAAATTTAAGCACTGCGAGCAAAAAGTTTCATTCCATTCTATCATATGTTTTGTCCATATCAATTTTCAGCACCGCATTACCTCCAAAAACTTTCATGTTAATGTCTCTAAGCAATTCCTGCGCCAAGCCAATATTTTCACTAATGAATCTGCCTTTGACAAAAGCCCCGTGCTCCTGAGAAATCAACCTTGGCAAGAGATCTACCAGCCTATTGTAAAGGATTTTACTGAAAATCTTATAAATCACATTACACAAACTGATTCGGCGAAAATCGGAAAAAGAACATGGATTCTCAATTTTAGGAATCAAAGCCATGAAATTCACCGAAAAGAAAGTCGGCATCGCCTCCCCTTCAAAAAATTGTATAGCCGCCTCCCAAATATCCATACTCAAAACCTCCCAACAAGATTGAAAGAAATCAGCAGTAAAGCCATCCGGTCCTGGCTCACTATTTTTGGGTATGTCGAAAACAACATTCCTCACTTCTGCCAAAGAAGGTCGTTTGACCAAAGTATCACATTGACCAGGTTCCAACAACTTCGGGATACAATTTAACAAATCCGTAACCACCATACATTCTCCTTGAGAAAACATCAGATTAGCAAAAAAACTCATTGGCTTTGTCAAGAATCTCACTAGATTCCGAAATAATTCGACCGCACGGTAAAGTAACTTCATTTATGGCTCGTCGCTTTTGTTTGGACTTGGTGGAAGGAAAAAAGTATTTAGTGCAGGCATCCCCCTCCTTAAACTCTTTTTCACTTGATTTCTGAATCCAGTAGAGCTCCTCCTGTTTGAGAGTCAATTTGTACTCTGCCTAACAACGATGTAAGTTGCAACAAGCCTAGACATCCCAATTAGCAACAACGTTTAGACCATTATTACTGCTATTTGCAAAACCCGCCAAAAGCGTTGTTTCCCACTATTGCATTTCATCTTCTAAAGCTCGGATTCTGCTGAACACATTGCCAAAGACCGTCTTATTCCACTGTATAAGAGCTCGTCGAGTCATTTTAAGTTTGGTATCCACTCTATCAATGGGTCTCATGGTATCCATGTCAGTCAACCACGTGTCCTTTACCAGATCCAAAAACTCATGATGGGTCGTCCACATATTAAGGAATCGAAAAGGAGCAAAACCGTTTTTTTTATTGAGTTGGCATGGAAGCCAACAACGGAGAATGATCTGAAAAAGTTCTGCTGAGATGTTCCACTTTTTGACTACCCAAATCTGTCAACCAAGCTGAATTAACAAATATCCTATCAAGTCTGGCCCAAATACAGTCACTGCCTCGCCTGTTATTACACCAAGTGAGTCGAGGACCCGAAAATCCACAATCAATTATGCCACTGTTTTCAATACAGTCAGAGAAATGTGACATGCTTGCCAATGACGGCTCAAGCCCCCCTACTTTTTCGCCCGAATGCAAATAAGTGTTAAAATCGCATCCAACCATCCAGGGAATGTCATGATTTGCAGCAAATTTGGCCATATTCAACCATAGATCCCTTCTTTCATCCACAGAACATTTAACATAAACAAAAGAAATTAAAAAAATTCTTGAAGCAGAGTTCGTTACCTTGCAATGAATAATCTGATCTGACATATCCACCAATGAGAGGGTAAGAGAGGTATCCCAAAGGATCCAAATCTTGCCGCCAAACGTGTCATTCGAGACAAATCCGTCAAGGTGGAGTTTGTTGCCAATTTCCATGAATCTACTAGAATCAATCATAGGCTCCGCAATCATAAAAATTCTGAAGTTATGATCCACAACCATATTTTTTAACCTCCTCCTCGTGGACTTATTACCAACCCCAAGAGCATTCCAAAACATAAAATTTTCCATCATCTTAAGCTCGGGAGGAAGATTTACCCCTCTTAGTCTTGCGACGATTGCCCGAGGTACCGCCAACTTGACTTTGTTCTGAAGATCCTCATCGGTTTGCGCCCCCAAAGTTAAATCATCGATAGCTTGTGATTTCGGCCCCAACTCCGATTTCGACGCAGCCTCATCACTATCATCTGTGGCGCTATCAAGAGTATTAAGGTTCATTTTTTTCTTTTTTCGCAAAACACGGTTCTCCTTGACCAGCTGGATGGCGACATAAAAAACCCTCCCTTCCTGGTTGTTATATGTTGCCGCGGGTACTGATAAATTACCAGTTGTCGCGGGTTGTGCTCGTTTGGCAAGGACTTTTGTCAACTGTTCCATCACTGTCGGCTTCACCGTCCCAACCCCTACTTCCTGTGTCATTCCAGTCAACATGGTTCGCGTCACTGATCGAGTAGCCAGGATATCGCCAACTGCGATCGAGTCAAGTGCTATCTGGGGAAACACGTCCCTTGTTATGGGGCTGTGAACTGGCTGAGGCCGTGGCTGGGGCGTGAACTGGCTGAGATCGTGTACTGGCCGAGGACTGGCCTGGGCCGTGAACTGGCAGAGGCTGTAGACTGGCCGAGGACTGGCTTGGGCTGTGGTCCGGCGGAAGCCGTGGTCTGGCTGGGGTTGTGGTCTGGCGGGGGCCGTGGTCTGGCTGGCGCCCTGGACTGGCTGGGATCGTGGACTGGCTGTGCCATTTCTCCTATGTGGATGCAGGGCGTAGGTTGGGTTGAATTGGGAGCTAGCTGGGGCGGTGCAGAAACTCGCACAATCTCCTCCGTAACACTTGCAGCTCGTTGCATGTCTGGGACATGTTGCCCCACTTGATCGTTGCTTGTCGCGCCTTGCGGCGCTGCCGCATGGTGATGTTGAGAGATGCTGTGAATATTATTCATGTTCATGTCGTCAAAACGACTACTCTTCGCCCCTGAATTTACTTCATTTTTGTATAGTGTCAGCTGTTCTTGATTACCAGAAACCTTTGCAATCTCCGAAATTGTATACTCCGCCTCTAGGAGGCATTCCTCCGTAGATTCTGGAATGAGCTCGGCATTGTCATGGACATTTTTCTCACATTCATCGGCATCAAAATTATTTGTAAGCGACTCAAATTTGTTTGACAACACCACCTTAACCGGATCCATGGCCACCGGCATCCTATCCCCAACTTCCTCATTAATTTCCTCCCCTGGCTATTCTTTGCTCCACTCGGACCCACTGCGGGATTGGGAAACTTAGCTTTTCTGATAACGGGTACATATTGTTGCTTTATATTGTTGGGTTCAACCTTTGCCTTGGCCACCTTCTCTGCTTTACCAAATTCAGAGGCTCTCCCTCCGCCCTTAAGACCTGGTTTTTTTCTACAAAACTCTTCTTGGTGAATTATCAAAGAACAAAGTCACAGTATTGAAGCCTGAATATTCTATGTTCTGCCAGAAACCCCTATTATTGGCCCTGTCAATCCAAACTCTAGTTGGTAATTTCTCCGCCAAAGTCATCTCCACGCAAACACGGGCAAAGCTCGGGGTGACAGGCATCTAGTATGATCATCCATCCGCAAAAAGCCAACAAAGAATTCACAATTGCTTTTAAAATAGGGGATGGAATAAATGCAAAGGTAAGTTAGGCAACTCTACCCATAAAGGCACCGAGATTGGGTTCTCTTTCAAACTGAAACCATCATGCCAATGAAAAGCTTTGAACCGAACGCCACGAATCAAAAAGGAGTCTCGCGACAGAACTTTCTTTGCTTCCACCTCAGATTGAAGTCGAACTAACACGTGCCGTTGATTAAGTAAACCAAGCGAAAAATCTCCTAAAATTCCCCAAGTTCTGTGAATCGAATCTCGGATATTTGCCAAAGTTGGTCGGTAACTGGAGAATTTTAGAACGATCACATGTTTTTCCATGAAAGCTTCGCCACGTACTTCATCCGTTGCCGTGATTCCGATTGCTGGTGCCCCCTCCTTGCGGAAACAGGTTCCTTTGACCTGAGTCTTGGTAGTGTTGTCCACCAAAATTTTTTCCAAAATCTGGGCGAAGGAGAGCTTAGGGGGTCCTTCCTCTGGTTCCCCATGACCAGGTCCCGTGGGGGAGGGGTGGCGGCTAAGGGCGCTGACATCACATCCAGATGACAGCGTGGAGTCCTGGATCCAGCGGCAACACTAAGCACACAACTCTGTGTGTCGGCGGCTGGATCGTAACGGCCACTGGGTCGTAACGGCAGCGTGTATCGGTACCGTAATGACAGTTGTGGCGGCCCGTTCAGATCCTGCTCCTGGCTCCAAAAGCCGTATTGGCAGGCGGCCAATGGGGGGTCGTGAGAGGAACACCGCTAGGCAGCGAACAAAGCCAGGCAGGCCTAACGCCGGCCAAGATCGGCGGGACGTAGGGTTGGCCAAACCATCTCTATAATCAATGGTCAGGATTGATTCCCAAAGACTTGGGATGTCCAGGACTAAGGGATCAAAAATTTAGAAAATACTCAGACTGCCCTTCAAAATCGACTCAGAGCTCTGTCTCCCAATGCCATTATATCCTTAGTGTTAAACAACCTGACATATAGGTTATCCATATAAGCTTCCTACACAGTCCCATCTTTAGATCCCCCAGAAGATCAAAGATTGGTGAAAATTTTATGCGAGTGTCTGCTGGTTTGGCTGATCATCTAGATATCCGCACCTTTTGACCTTTGTAATATGCACCAATTGCGTTGGAGAGCCGTTGGCCCATGTCCCTCGATATGTCTGGTCTTTAATTTAGTCAAAAAAAAGTGAAACGAGTAATTTTGAAAACAGAAGGAATTGCAGTGAGTAGGTCTAGACAGTCGTGCAGCCGTGTTTGCTGGTAAAAAGTGTAAAAAAATCAAAAAAAAATTTACAAAACACGACTGTCTAGACTTACTCGACTTACTATAAGCAAAGCCATTCATCATCAATTAGTATATGCTTTTTTTTTAATACTGAAAACACACCATCCAACCCAAAAGTGTGATACCTCCGTAGGAGTTATGACAAACAAAGAATATATAAAAAAAAAAAACAGGCTAGAAAGCTGGGGAAAAAGAACCAAGTTAGGGTGAAATGTGTGGATTTACTACATTGCTAACCAGTGCATGATAGGAGAGGAACTGGTAAAAAAAAATTGACAAATGACCAAGTTAGGGGTGAAATGTGTGGATTTACTTCGTTGCTCAAGAACTAGAACCAGTGCATGATACGAGAGAAAGTAATTGGAAACATCTAAACTACTGTAACAGTAAAATTGTGTGCATTCGTTCTGATTTCATCACGTACAAAAATGCCTCAAGTAATTCTAAAATTTACATTAAAAAATATATAAGAAAAATAGGTAAGATGGATAATATGGTAAAATTATATGATATTGGAAGCGGCCAATGTAAATAATTAACACCATTCTCTTTTTTATCTTATATGTGGGGGTCTACTAATAATTAGGTGAAATCTCACAAAATTCTAATAGGTGAATCTCATAAAATCCTTATGATGTCTCACAAAGAGAGTAAATGTATGATTAACTGAGTTACAACGGATAGATATGTAACATGTTTACATTAAAAATGAAATTAATTAATAAAATTGTTGATGGATCTAGATAATACAATGTCTAGTAAACTTTTAAACATTTTGAATTTCAAGTGACTCTTCAAACCTTTGCATAATTATATAAAAGTCTTTATAAATAACTATATAAAGTCATTCAATTATTCAATATCATACACTACCCCTTCAAGTATTTAATAAAATTCTCAAAAAAAAAATTATACTTATAAAATGAAAATAAAAATAAAAAAATAATCATATTCTCACATTTCTAGATATTAGTAGACGTACATGGTTGAAATTTATTTCACCTTCTGAGAATAGCTGGAGAGAGATGATGCAATTGCATAATGTAATGAGAACGTAAGTTGCATATCAGGCAACATCAATGGCTAAGACTAAAACCAAAAGCAACAACAAAACAACAATCATCTTCTCCACCCTCCACAACCACCACTGTATCAATTACTGGTCAATCCAATCTCAATCTATTATTACAACTACGATCAAGTTATTTCTTAGGATTCTCATCCATATTTCAGTGTCCTTCTGTCTTGTTTCGATGATCTAATTCAATGCAAAGATCTGATTGATTTTTATTTACTTGTTTATTGCATTATTACATTTGCAGGAAGAGAAGGAATAGAAGACGAGAAAAGAATATATGAAGTGGATTAGATTAGTTACCTCCACACTTTTCTTTCTAGATATTGACATGGCTACTAAAGTAAAGCTACCTGTAATTGATAATGTAGTTCAGAGGATATTGATTAGTTAATAAGAGGACTATGATTAAAAAACGTCGCTTGCCACTTCATTGTTCCTCACATTAGACAGACAACATTTAGAACAATAGTTCATATCCATATCAACATCCCCACTTTTTACAACCATGCAAAACACCCACCAAAAAAATTCTTTCCAGAAACCATATTTCTTATAGCGGCCTTGATAGGCTGCCATATTAGCCTTGAAGAAACCCCAAGCGACGCTAGACAGTTGATGTACGATGTTCACTGCAAGCTTTTGCATGAGTTGCATAGATACGCCGGGACGTAGGCCATCACTCCGAAGATATCTTTCCGATTCCCTTGGTTGTTTTCAACCCAACTTCCCTCGAGACAAGTCAATATGCATGGTAGCCAGTTGTGACAAACGTGCTTCATCAGGAGACTATCGAGTAGATCCACTCGATCAGCTATTTCATTGAGCAGATGAGGAGATGGATCCTTCCAAGCCATCTTTGCAATAGAATAATAGTATTAGAAAACAAGAGTTTTGGCATGCAACTAGCAAGATAACACTGGTTGGAACTGTGAAAGAACCAAACAACATATGAACGTTTACTAGATGATGTGATGACTGTACATGACCAGATTACCTACAAAGAGGAACAACACTTGCGAAACCAGAACCCAATGATCATCAAACATGAAAAAAAAAATGGTGAAGAGTGTGGAGAATGGTGTGACAATCATCACTACCTTTTACAGATAAATTCAGAGATAATCGAATAGGCATGACTGCATGCCTTGAATTGCATTAATTCAATTTAGTCGTTAGAGATGTTAGGCTCATTAAACAAAGAGAATGTTAGTCCCACTGGCAAGTTCTCTCAAATAGCGTCTCACTTAAACCACTCAATTTCTTCATTATTGCTTTGACATCTCATTCATGAGTCCTTCTAGGCGAGGAAACGGGTAGGGGTGTTTGACCCCCATTCCCCTCGATTTACATGGGTGCGCATCTCGAAGGAAATGGAGGGTCATACCCCCTCCCTGGCCATTTAGAATCACCGCTCATTTGTTTTTCTTCACAACCTCATTAATTAATGCACACTTTATCCCTGTTTTGAGTAGGCGCTTCAAAGGAAGGGGTAATTAAAACAACCCTCAATTGGTGCAACAAGTGGTGACGATACTTGTCCTTGGAGGAGATATAAGTGGCGATGGTTGTGATTTAATAGAGGAGATGAAAGAAGGACGATAAAGAAAAAGAAAAAAAACTTTGTCAGAAGTGGGATTTGAACCCACGCCCTCTCACGAAGACCAGAACTTGAGTCTGGCGCCTTAGACCACTCGGCCATCCTGACTTGTTGGTTAATATAATTTTTATTATTTGTTCCAAATGTTCTACAATAAAATTTGCAACATTGGAAAATATTTAACTATAAATGAAGTTAATTTTTACATGTTTATGACAGAGGAACTATTAGTCTATTTAATATCTAAATATTGGCTCATCTTTAGTTCTTACATGGGTAAACCAAATTTGCTACGAGTTTATATAACTTTCGACATTGGTTCATATAACCTGCTGCTCCTGGGCACACGTTTTGAGGAGAGAGACTCCAAAAAGAATACAAGGCTGAGATGTTTTATCATCCAATTCCCAGCAAAAATTCTAACCGGCCTGGGAAAATCGGTTTGATTTTCTGTCGGGGTGAAAATATATTTTTGCCCCTCCTTCCTAAGCACTTTTTGGAGCTGTGTTTAAAAAGGAGGAACAAAAATATATTTTCCCCCCAAACGGAAAGTCAGGCCGATTTCCCCGGCCAGCTAAAAAAACTCAATTCCCATATATCTACTTGGTTATGGAGTTCTACTCCATTCAGCAAAATCAGAGTGCAAAAGAGCCTGCCATTCCTAGCCATTAGCATCCCTGCACAAACCAAGTTCCAAGCTCCAAGCCTCGACATGGCTGGAAGTCTCACACAAGTTTGCTCTAGACACATTCTTCCTAAAATAAATGTAGAAAATTCTCAGTCATTAGCACTCTCATTTTCACTTTCAAGATGATTTATATTCCTTTCAGGCTATGCTCATCACCAGGTACTGTAATGGGGATCAGACAACCAAAATTCTAATTTGAGAGAAGCTGAGATAGTTGCAACCCTAACATGCCTTCTCAACCCTAACAAACGGCACTGCTAAGTTTCCATCCCCTTGTTTTCATTTTGGAGTCTCTCCTCAAAACGGGCCCTTCTAGGTAGCGAGGGATGGGTGCCCTTTTCCTCGACCCCTAGAATTTTTGCCTCAAAACACATGCCTTGGAGCAGGTCCTACTGCACTCCTAGCCAACAAGCCTGGCTGGATAGAATTTTCGAAGAAAAAAAAACATAGTTTATGATAGCGAAAATTCTTGGGGTTGAGGGAGCGACACCCATCTCCTCGAGATAAGCAACAACGCTTATCTCGGGAATGGGTGCAACCACCCATCTCTCACTCCCTAGAAGGGACCGATAGCAACCCTATAGCTGAGTCAAAAGGCAATAAAGCCAATTTCACATAGAAAAAACGCAAAAAGTGAAAAACTTGTGGTTTACTATGAGTAAAAAACTGGGATGCTTATGAAAATGAGTATAAAATGAAATTCTCGATCACACATGATAGCTCGTAAATGCCCAAGCTTGAGACATTGGTATGGAGTTTGGCTGGGTTGACAGACATGTTTAAAGATAATACTCCAAGTCACATAAGCAGTGTTCTAAAAATCCTGCTCCTAGGCAGTCGCTTAGGTGGGTTTTATTTTTTATTTTTTATTTTTTATTTTTTATTTCAAAATAGAAAATAAAAAATTAAGACTATATTTTTTATATTATGTTTTGCATATGTATCTTGACATTGAATTAAAAATAATTTACATTATCTAGTTTTTAGAACACTGCTCATAAGTTGAGTTCCTCTGAAACAAAAATCATGTAAAATGAAAGGATAAAGCTTCTTTGATTATGATTTTTAATACGAAAATAAATTGCAAAAATGTGGCAAAATATACACTTGCCATGCACACTCTTAAGTGTTAAATTAACAAAACTTTGTCTTCCTGGTGAGTTCAAAATTGTCATAATTTATAATCAACACTTTATATGATTGTCTTCTTAACATGATATATTCGTAATTCTTCTAGGTATCGAGGGAGGGAGTGAGGATGTTCCCTCGCACGTGGCTTTTTTGCGGGGTTCAGCTCGTCCAGTTTTAGAGATTGAAAATTTTTGGCTCCAAAGTGAAACTGGGTTTCCCTCCATTTGGAGCTTTGTTTCTCTGTTATCTATTTCTTTTTGAATTGAAGAAATCCATAGTTTTGACTCCTTTCTCAGTGTCTCCCACAAACTCTAGATCTAGCAAAGCTTCTTCTCCCTTAACCCCTAGCAAAGTTCTCTGTTTCTCTCAAAATCGAAGAAATCGAAGTAATTTCTTTTATTTGTTTCTATCTGTATCGAAGAAATCGAATCTGTTTCTCTCACCATCGAAGCAAAGTTCTCTGTTTCTCGAAGAAATCGAAGTAAGTTCTTTGACTGAATCTTCGTATATCACTTGAATAGTTGCCCTCATATTTACTGGTTATTACGAAACATATAAATTATACAGATTTTGTCGACTCTTTAAACATGTAGTTCTGGCATTTTTATATAATGGCTGGACTTAAGACTCATAACCGATTTTTTATCCCTAAAACACATAACATGTTTGTAAATTAAATATATTAAAATCTTGATCTATAAGTCACATGTAAATGGACAAAGAAAAAACCTTACCTTGTAGTCAATAATGTGTTCTCTTTTATATGAGTGCACACAACGATTGATCTAACTATAACTTATTGTATATCAGGTAATAGAAGAGTGCTTGGAGAAGGCCATATCTATATGCAAGGTTGGTGCTAGTTTTAAGACAATTGGAAAGACGATAAGGTGTAATTCTTTTGTGTTATATCTCAGATAAACAGTCATTCTTAATTGATAAAGGGAATGTCAGATTATTAACAGAGATTCCTGGTCATTTAGGCGATCACAGTCCAAAGACTAAAAACCAAGTGATTTTGGAGGATGCTTATTGTTAGGACTTAGCAGATCTATGCCATTTAGTACTTATTGTATGCTGAAAGCATTTGAATATGGAAGTTTTACTAGTTGTGAATCAATACATGATGACTTCAAAATCACATATTTATTTATTTTAAGAGAAAGCTGGGGTTGGACTGACCCTTGCTAGGTTTGCTCATGCATCATGATGAAAATATCCATTTTAGTTGTTACAATACAATGTTACAACATCTCATTACTCACAAAATCATCTACACATCTCACAAAATCTTTGAATATCACTTGAATAGTTGCCCTCACTTGAATATGCTATGAGTTACTGTAGTTTGATTTTTATCTATACTTCTATGTTTTAACCGATGTTGTATATTATAAACATATTTCAGGAATGGATAGTGTAGAGGATAATGAATGTATGTTGTTGGAAGAAAATTCAGAAGTGTCGAGGGAACCTACAGAAGGGATGAAATTCATCAACCTTGATGAGTTCCAACGTTATTATCATGAATATGGTAATAAAAAGGGATTTCCAGTGAAAGTAATGACTACCGAAAAAGATGTTGATGGAAAACCTATATTCATTCAGCTTTCATGTGGTTGGGCTGGAAAACCAAAAAGTAGAGCAAAAAATGTCGTGGGTTTGCGTGCATCGAGCAAATGTGGTTGTCTGGCTACGATTAGAGCTCATATACGGCCTGATGGAACAGTTGTAGTAAATAGAGTTACAGTTGATCACAATCATCAGTTAAGCCCTAGTAAATCAAATTTTTTTCCAAAGAATAGAACTATGAGCTTGTATGTCAAGAAGAAACTTGAATTTAATGATAGGGCAGGTATTGGACCAAACAAGAGTTATTCGGCATGTGTGGTTGAAGCTGGTGGGCATGATATTGTATCATTTTCCCAAAAAGATTGTTATAATTATTTCGACAAAATGAGGAAGTTGAGACTTGGTGAGGGGGATGCGATGACACTTCATAACTACTTCCAAAAATGCAAGCTAATAATGCTGATTTCTTTTATATGATGAATTTGGATGATGAAGGTAGGTTGAGAAATATTTTTTGGGCTGACACATGGAGCAGAGCAGCTTACAAGGAGTTTGGGGTTGCCGTTACTTTTGACACTACATACTTAACAAATAAGTATGACATGCCTTTTGCTCCTTTTGTTGGGGTGAATCATCACGGTCAGTCAATTCTTTTGGGATGTGGATTGATATGTGGTGAGACGGTTGAAAATTTTGTTTGGCTTTTTTAAACTTGGCTCGTGTGTATGAATGGCAATGCTCCGTCTGCTATAATTACTGATCAAGATAGGGCAATGAAGAAGCCATTCAAATTGTATTTCCCAACACATGACACAGATGGTGCTTGTGGCATATTATGAAGAAGTTGCCCGAAAAGCTGTCAGGTTGCAATGAATATGAGGCGATTAAGTTTGCAATGCAAAGAGCAGTTTATGATTCCGTGTCTCATGAAGAGTTTGAAGAAAATTGGCATGGGTTTATTGATAAATATAATCTGGATGAAAATGATTGGTTGAGTAGATTATACTACGAAAGGATGCGTTGGGTGCCAGCATTTCAACGAAATACTTTTTGGGCGGGGATGTCTTCAACTCAAAAGAGTGAAAACATGAATGTTTTTTTTTTATGGTTATGTGAATCCGAATACCACTTTAAAGCAATTTGTAGAACAATATGAGAATGCACTACGTAGTAAGGTCCAAAAGGAATCTGAAGAGGACTTCAAATGTTATAGCCAAACGATTCCTTGCATTACTCCGTATGCAATTGAGATAAAATTTCGGGATGCCTACACTACAAATAAATTCAGGGAGTTCCAAGAAGAGATAGTCGGGAATCCATGTTGTAGAATTGTCGGTGAAGCTATGGATGGGAGTGGCTTTCAGTTGTACACTATTACACAAGACATGGTGATAAATGATAGGCAACGATTGGTCAATTTTATAGTCTCTTTTAATGCTGCCGACTTCGCCATCAAGTGTAATTGTCAATTGTTTGAGTTCAGGGGGATTTTATGCAAACATGTATTGAAAGTCTTGTTTGAAAGAGGGATTCATGATATACCTGATAAATATGTTTTCGGAGGTGGAGGAAAGATGTTAATAGGGCTCATACAAAGGTGAAGATTATTTATTCAGATTAGGGAATGAAGCTTGAAAATGCGCGATTTGAAAAGATGTGCAATGTCTTCTATGAAATGGCTGACTTCGCCGCTGAGGATGAAAAGAAGACATGCCAAATTAAAGAATGGATTACTTTGAAGATGATGCAACTTACAAGGAGTCATGGTGATGAGCATGTTAATTCACAGGGGTATTTGGAAGTGGCCACCACTACTGCTAGTTCTACCATCCAAATTCATAGTCCATTAGCGGTTCGTTGCAAAGGACGGTGGTCTAATTCAAGGATTAAATCCAGCGTTGAGAAGATATGTAAAAGGATACCAAAAAAAAATTAGGCAAAAAGGATCAGGCCATTGAGACTAATCTGGTATGTTTTGCAATGTGTTTTATGAATGTATATTTTCGTAAGTCAAGAATAGTGATTAGTGACTTATATTTATACAAATGTATTTTGTAGGGTTTACAGTGAACACCGTATGCTATGCCTCATGAAAACAATGTGATGCCTCTTCAAAGCAATGCACATGTTTGTTTGTTATATTTACAAGGTATGAATCAGTGAGTATGCTTGCCCACTTATGATTTATGTGTTTTTCGTCGTTAAGGATGATAATACGGGGTCGGCTCATATACAACTTGGAAGAATTGATCTTTTGTACTCGCTAGTGTCACAGGTACATATTTTGACTATGTGTGTTTGTATGTTTGTCATTTGTATGGTTTGTTTGTTTGATATGTGTTTTGTATGCATCATATTATTTATTTTTTAATATTTATTATTAATTTTTGCAGCCGCCAGGTTCAACCAACGCAATGGACCATACATACCTTTGAAGATGATTAGGTAGGAAGGCAGAAATGGTCTGCGGCTCTATGGAAGAAATGGTCTTTATATTCAACTGTGGAAGAAATGTCTTTATACTCAACTGTGGAAGAAATGGTATGTGGAAGAAATGGTCTTTATGACAAGGTTTGGTTGTTTGTGATGTGTTTGTTTTGATGGTTTTGAGATGTGTTTTGAATGTCAGTCTTTATATTCAAAACACTGTGTTTGTTTGTTTGAGATGTGTTATGACCTAAAAGATGTATTTTGTATGTTTTGTATGATAATAGTGTTGTGTACAAGGTTTGACAGTCTTTTTTAGATATGTTTGCATCAATTTACTGCAAATTCTGACTTTGTATCAATTTGAAGCAATTCAGATTCAGTTTTTCAGCAAATTCAGATTCAATTTTTCAGTTTTTCAGCAAATTCAGATTCAGTTTTTCAGCAAATTCAAATTCAGTTTTTCAGATTCAGATTCAATTTTTCAGCAATTAAGTTTCAGCAATTCAATTCAGATCAGCAATTCAACTTTCAGATATGCTGATTAGAAGCAATTCAACAATTCAGATAACTAGCAATTTAGATAACCATCCAAAGTCAATTACATCTTGAACAAATTCATTTACATCTCACATACCATCCAAAATCTTAAAAAACAAAAGTACAATAATCAATAAAACTACCACTAATATATTGTTGATTAGGTCATTTGTAAAAGCCAAAGGATCATTGACTTGGGTTTCATGAGCTTGATCACGAGCATTACTTGGTTGGTCCACTACATATTCAATGTTTGTTCTTGACTCGTATGTTCTTGACTGGTGCTCTCTTTTCGCCTCGTACTCCTTCCATATTTCATAATCTTCGTAGGCTTCTTCAATTGAATTGAAACCCTTGTAGACAGCACCATTGTACCCGTTTACTTGTAGTGCGCAACTTGGCCACGTAACATAAACACTAGGAACATGCCCACGATAAACAACGTAAGCTTCGTACGTCATTCCTACGTTGACAAAAGATTAATATCAAGACCTTCTTTCATAGAATCAATGTATGAATCCTAACCTTTTCCTATATACACTTTGATGAAGTAAATCAACACTCAATTGACTGACTTGGTGAATTCCATCCCCACCCAAAGTTCAAGCAATTGCTAAAAGTTGCTTGTGATTAAGATATGTTGCTTCCTTAAGAATAAGGCAAAAAGTCTAATCAATTAAGGAAAGCTTAATCACAAGCAACTGTCACTCTTATTAAGATATTAGAACTTTCAGCAATTCAGTAATATCAATACACTTTGATAAAGAAATATCAATTTCATCCCCACCCAAAGTTCAAGCAAGCAACACTCATGAAGTAGTTAGGTAAACAATAAAAGTGAGTCGAATGAGTTTCACGTATGTGAGTAAATGGCATTTTATTTCTGATAACAAGAAAAAGAAATATCAAGCATCATCAAGTTTGAAAGATAATTGATGTCAAACAAACTAAATAGCGTACACTCAAGCTTGTAGCCAAACAAATTTATGATTACAAACATTCTATTTACATAAATTTAGCCAATGAAATTGTAGCCAAAGCATCTTCAAGCACTCCACTTTGAAGATTACATAAATTAGTTAGGCTATGATTTACATTGCACTCAAGCTTCTGATTACATTGATTACAATGTGGCATACATATTAGTTTGTTTGAAGATTACATAAATGAGTTAACCCAAACATGTATTATAAATGTAATCAATGTAATCAGAAACTGAATTTGTCATCATAAATTTCTTTGGCTAAATACATCAATTTCTTTGTCATCATAAATTGTAGCCAAGCATCTTCAATGTACAATACATGGTGATAATTAATTTCATTTCATTACTCAACCCAAGCCAATCCAGTCCAAAATAATAATAATAAATAAATCCAAGGCTACACAAAATTAAAAACGATGAGTAAATATTGATTCCAATAATAATTAAGAAATAAACAAAAATGGAAATTTGGGACCATACTGCCATATATGCAATACTCACTGATGTTCGTCGATGAAGCTAAGAAGAAATTTCATAAGTGGGCAAGCTAAGGGCATACAATACTCACTGATTCATACCTTGTAAACTCACTTATTTCAGGGTGGAGAAAAGACAGATTTCTTCGACTTCGTCGGAGTTAATGCTCTAGATATCGTCTATGGGGAGAGAAACAACTTCGATTTGCTAGGAGTCGAGGAGGAGGGGTCGAGGAGCTTTGCTAGGTCTAAGAGATTGAGAAAGGAGTCGGGAGCTTTGCTAGGGTCGAGGGAGAAGATAAAGAGTGAGTGGTGATTTGCTGGTTTTGTGGGAGAGACTGAGTTCTGGAGAGAAGTAATCCCCAAATTCATTTAGATCTAGGATTTGATTTTGGCAGTCGAATTTGGGATTTTCAATTTGGAGTCAAAAAATTTCGCCCTCTAAAACTGAACGAGCTGAACCCCGCAAAAAAACCACGTGCGAGGGAGCATCCTCACTCCCTCCTCGATACCTAGAAGAATTGAACGAATATATCAAATTCTAAATGGTAAGGAAATCAGTGAAGGGAGAGATTTTACCACTCATCCCCTCGAGATTCACGGAAGAAAGGTTCCGATATTGCTTATTTTTCAGCTCTGACAATATTTT